>CABFOQ010024762.1:29106-51912 GCA_900660455.1 Gephyroberyx darwinii
CCTTTTCATTTTCTCTGGTTTTCTCTCCTCTGCTCATTCATTACTTTCATTATCTGTCTGCCAGCCCTCGGCATGGGCCCCCCCTCCCTCCTCCTCCTCCTCCTCTTCTTCGCGCTCCTCCCCCGGTTGTCTTCACTTTGGTTTGGTCCGTAACTGGGGGGAGTAAACTCGGTGTCAATACTAGCTGGCAAATTCAATGCAGTAGGTTTGCTAGGGTAGAATCAATGATAATATTACATCTCTCTTGTCTTTGTTGCCTCTATTCCTTGTCTCTCCAGGTGTCGCGGGTCCTGGAAGTGTTAATGGGTGATGTGTGCCAGCATTTCTACTATGCTGCTCTGGGCCTACAAGATATCTGCTCCAAGAGGAGGGCTCTCAAGGTACTCCATAGCTCACATATCTCCCATTGCATTATTTACACACTTGCCCACTATCTGACTGTGCAGCTCATCTAGATGTTTTATTAGGTTTGATCAACTATTGATGTACAGTTTAACATGCCACCATGTCTGTTGCTTTCTTAGTGTCTACCTTTTCTTCCCTCTCTTCCCTCCTCGGTCCTAGCGGGCCAGTAAGTTGCTGCGTGGGGACTGTTTCTACAGGGATCAGCGCTGCCTCTTCCCCTGGGCTTCGCTCTTCATCTGGGCCGTCCTGCAGAACCGCAGCGAGATGGCCGTCTACTTCTGGGAGATGGTAAAGCTTCTGATGCTCCAATTTATTCTGGTGGCTTTGAAACATTGAAAAAGTTGAAAGGGTTCAGAAAGGCTGTATCGGGTCTTGTCTAATTGCTAAATTGATATTTCAGAAAGATGTGGCGTGTCGGAAAGAGAATGTTACTGCTACTACATATTGGGTAGTTTGCACATGGTTGAAGGTGATTGGCCACTTCACACCGTTTACAGTTCCTTCCAATCCACTTCAGTTCAGCTGCTGTGGGGTCATTTTATTCTTGAACTACACTCCTTACCTATTTCTCCAGTGAAAATCAGCCATGAGTGTGTCTTTACAGAAAGGAGCTCTGATCAAGAAGAAAAATTGTATGAAAAGAATGAACCGTGTACCTTTCCTACTGACTATGACGTCCAACAACTTCATAGCAAAGTATAATAACCTAAGAGTAAGTAATGTGGAGTTTCTACTAGGCCCTACTCCTCTTTTCCTCTCTCAGGCAGGGGAGTCGGTGCTGAGCGCGCTGAGCGGCTGTAAGATACTGAGGGAGCTGTCCAAGCTGGAGAGTGAGGCTGAGACCAAGCTGTCCATGAAAGAGCTGGCACAGAGGTTTGAGAACCTGGCACATGGTGAGTCCTTTCACGCCAACGTCCTCAAATTACTACAGTAACTCACGCAGACATGCCAGAAAGATGAGTGGACGTGTTGTTTCACATCTCGTCGTCTCATCTCGTGTGTAAATTATATTTGCATCATATGAATCCTCTGGCACACAGGAAGCGATGCAGTTTGTTTCCTCAGTAGTTAATGACAGTTGATGAGCAGCGATAGCCACCAAGGTTGAACAGAAAAAGAAAAGAGCGCCACCTACAGAAATTCAATCAACAGAAAATCTGTGGGCTTGCAGGACAGTGACATATTAAACATGGGCGGAGCCAAACATGTCAGTCAAATTTACTAGGTTCATTGCCATCTGGTGGTTATTTGTTGTAATTACAGATTATATTCACAGGTGGCACCCTATTTTTAGTGTATGGTAGCACCTTGGTTTTTGAAATTTGTTTCAATTTCTTAATATTTTTAAATTGTTTGAAGTGCAGCAAAACTCCACAGCGATGATCACTTATCAATATGTTGTCAAAATAAATTTTAAAAAATGGTCAAATGGTGAATATCTAAAACTCTTTCTGCACTTTTCTTGTGTGCCCTCTCCCTCCCCTCAGATGTGTTCGCCTCTTGCTATCAGAGCAGTGAGAGTCGCTCCTTCACCCTGCTGATCAAGAAATCTCCGGTCTGGGGCGGCACCACCTGTCTCCAGATGGGCATGGCCGCCGACGCACGCCTTTTCTTCAGCCATGACGGAGTACAGGTTTGTCGCTCTGTTTTCAAGCCTGGAATGAAGTAGGACTCTATTGTGGCATCGTCACTGATTTCATTTATGATTAATGTGTTTTTAAAGTTGTCCAATAAATCAAACATAATACAACCCCCTCACTTTAAATCTTTACCTAATCTCTACCTTTTATGATCGTTCCCATGCAATGCAAAAAGGAGAGCGTTCAAAATAAATCAAGATAAAATGTATAAAGAAAGTAAAGCAGGAATCAACAACAAATCAGGGATGTGTCAGTGGTGACTGCTATTTTCTTCACCAACATACTGAAGCAGTGTGTAAATATAAAAATGTGTTTGGATCTGATGACCTTCAGACTTTCCCTGACCTTGTTTCATAAAGTGACCAGTTTCTGATGCAAGGTTTATGAAGAGCCTACAAAATCTGGACTCTGTAATGGGTGCAATATAAAATGTAGTGAAGTACAATACTTTAGTCAAAACATACTGAAGTAAAAGTAATTACTGACTTCAAAATGTTCAATATTTCCACCCTTGCATGATACAAACAACACAACAATACATATAATGTCATATAAAACAAATTAAATGATGGCAGTTGTTGAAAACGGTCTAAAAATTGTCTTCTCCTCCAGTCGCTGCTGTCCCAGATCTGGTGGGGTGACATGAAGAGGAACACGGAGGTGTGGAAGCACGTCCTGACCTTCTTCTGCCCCCTCCTCTGCTACACCAACCTCATCTCCTTCAGGTTAACTCCACAGGCTCCACATTCACTCTGATTTTACACTGACTCCGTTCTTTCTTTTTTGTCATTAGCACCCAGAAGTTTCAGATTTCAGAACTGCTTCACTTTTAACACACACACTCAAAGTCTACTTATACATGTGTGTATTGTATTCTGAAATTTTGCATCATACTCTGGCTCACAGGAAAGACGAGGACCAGCACAAAGATGAGCCGGAGAAGCCTAGCGACGACTTTCTGGGCCAGGACGACAACCTCTATGGGACCACCGTCTTCTCTTTCTCTGACATCAAGCACATGTAATATTGATTCCTTCTGTTGAGCATTCGTTCTTGCTAGTTTTGCTTCAGTTTGTGGTAGTGTAACTAAAAATGTCTTGTTGTCATTCCAGTGAATCTGACGCCCTGGGAGCAAACAGTCCCAGATCACCAACTATCAAAGGTGAGTCCTGGACCTTTATCTCTTTGCTCCCACAACAACCTGAGATTTTTTTCTATTTTTTTTTTTAAAATAAAGGCTAATTGAGCAAACATTTAGCATAGGCCCATGGGGAGCTAGCGCACCTATTGTAATTGTGTGGTATTGCAGTGACCATCTTCCAATCCGGTTCCAATCACTTTGATTACAGGGAGACCCCCCTCTCCCAGACCAAAGCGTCCTTTCGTGGTGTCAAGATGGCGTCAGTTCTGGTTCGCACCCGTCACCTCCTTTTTGGGCAACGTGCTGATGTACTTCCTCTTCCTTCTTCTTTTTGCCTACGTGCTATTGGTGGATTTCAAGGGTCCACCTCCTTCTGGCCCGGCCATTTCTGAGTATGTGCTGTACTTCTGGGTCTTCACCATTGTGTGTGAGGAGATCCGGGAGGTGAGTGGAGAGAGACCTCCTTACATTGCATTTCCTTACATGACATTTTGCGCTTTACATTGACATCTCATCCAGAGAAACATACAAATTGCAACAGTAGAATAAGTTCCAGTGAAGTTGATTGATGTTTTCTCCTCCAAGACGTTCTTTGTGGGAACCATGACTTGGCGCCAGAGGATGAGGCTGTACATACAGGATGTGTGGAACAAGTGTGATCTTATTGCCATCATCCTGTTCATCATAGGGCTGATCTGCAGGTAGGGAGCAGGCTTACACAGGAGCCATTTATATATTATTGCTGCATGACACCAACACCTTTTTAGAGTATAAAGATCAATGTGTAAATACCAGTACTGCAGTAGTAATCTTTTAAATCACAAAATCAAAAATTTCATTAAATTCCACAATTACCCAACCCGTACAGTGTTTGTGTCTTGTCGTTTTAGTTCATCTCTGGGTGTTGCTATTGTCATAGTACATTTGGTTTGCTCTGCTTGTGTGTCAGGATGTTTAAGTGGACGCATGAGCTTGGCCGAGAGGTCCTGTGTGTGGACTACATGGTCTTCACCCTCCGTCTTATCCACATCTTCGCCATTCACAGACAACTAGGACCAAAAATCATCATTGTTGGCAAGATGGTGAGATATGTGAAAAGGTGGTCATAAGGTGGCATCAGTCAAAAGGTATTAAGTGAGATATTGGCATAGTAATGATCATTTCCCTCTATTCAGATGAAGGATGTCTTCTTCTTCCTCTTCTTCCTGGGGGTGTGGCTTATGGCATATGGAGTAGCCAATCAGGCTCTGATCTACTCTTACGATCCCAGTCCAGATCGCATCTTCCGCCGAGTATTCTACAGACCGTACTTGCACATCTTTGGACAGATCCCTGTGGAAGAGATAGATGGTATAAGTGTGTGTGTTGTGGATGTGAGGGAAAATGCAATTTAAGTTGTTTTAGTTTCAGATCAATGTAAGAGCATCGTATTTTTTCTGCACCGGCCGGTATACACATCGCAGCTTTTTAAACCATGCTTCAAAGTTCACTGCAGCAATTAGTAGTTATTGCAATAATAACCTGGTCCAGCATAGAGCAGTTCTTATTGATATTGTTAGAGATGAAAGGAATGGGAGTTTTTTCATCCTCTCTGTATTGTTGTGTCCATCCAAGTGGGGAAAGAGTGGGACATGCCCTGCACAGGCAACGCAACCCTGATACAGGCCGGTGAAGAGCCCTGCAGGAGCCCGTACGGCAACTGGCTGGTCGTAATTCTGCTGGTCATCTACCTGCTGGTCACCAACATCCTGCTCATCAATCTGCTCATCGCTATGTTCAGGTAGAGAACATGGAGGGGATTTTCCCATCTTTCTGCTAGCTGCTCTGGCATGCTTTCTGTTCTTACGCTGGCCCTCCTCTCTTATCTATTATCTCTTATCTCTCCTCTCTCCTTCCCCATCAAACTTCATCTTGCTCAGCTTCATTGTTTTTCAGTTCTTCAGATATAAATGGGACAAAAAAAGCAATTTTTTTCCTTCTTCCCTCCATTCAGCCACACCTTCTCCAAGGTTCAGGAGAACAGCGACGTCTACTGGAAGTTCCAGCGCTACAACCTGATTGTGCAGTACCACTCCCGTCCTTCCCTGGCCCCCCCTTTCATCATCCTCTCTCACCTCCACCTCTTCATCAAGAGGAACATCCGCAAGATTCCCTCCGTCAAGATCCACCATTTTGGTCAGTATTTGAAGTATCTGAATGAGTCAGCTGAAAAACTTTGGGTCGGGTGTAATTTGAGCAGTGAGTGTTGGCAGCAATGTGGCGTAATGGTTAGAGAGATGTCATTCAACAAGAATGCTATGTGTCCTTGAGAAAGAAACAATAATAATACTGCCATATTTTCTTCCAATTAGTATTGCAGCTAAGAGGTAAAGCAGCTAACAGGCTAATGACATGGGAAACCATTCAGAAGGAGAACTTCCTGACCGCCCAGAGCAAGATCCAGAGAGGTAGTGACTCTGAGAGGCTCAAACGGATGTCCGTCAAGTAAGCTGACATGCCTTCCCTCTGTAGCCTTCCAGTCCATCTCAATTACTAATGTTTCTTCTAACTTGTGGCATAGTACTGTAGTTGCTAAATTGCTATTCATTATGGCTCCATCGTATTGAGGTGAATGTTTTGTTTGGCAGAGTGGACACTGTGATGAAACAGCTGACTGAAACCAGAGACTTGGACCACAGGCTGAGGGCTTTGGAGACTGAGGTAAAATTAAAGCTTTCTATTCAAGGCATGTCTCTGGTCTGCGTCGGCCTCCTAACTGTAATGACTTCTCGTGAATAGCGTACCAAAAATAATGCCCACTCTGTACTGTATGCCATTGTACAGCTTTAGCCCTTTTCATGTGCCTTTTCAGATGGAGTATTGCTCCAACGCTCTCAGCTGGATTGTGGATACCTTGGCACAAGGCAGCATGGTCAAACCCACTCGACCTCCACCTGCTTTTAAAGGTACTTGTGGCCACAAGTTATCAAATCAGAACATAACTTTATACAGTTGTAGATAAATACAAAGGAAACCACATGGTAGTAGGTCACAGGTTGTATTCACTATGCTTGTTTGACTTGCTTACATGACATCTAGCCACAATATTTGTCACTAACCATTTATACCTGTGGTCAAATAAATGATCTCCTCTCTTACTCTGTCTCCTTCACTCCACAGACGCATTGCCCTCGTCTTCCACTTCAGCCTGATGCGACCTCGGTGTACGGCATCAGCTGCTCAGGGTCAGGAAAGGGCAAGAATGAAGCTGCTGTTTATAAAGTGTTCACTGGCCAAGTATGAGAATACCTGAACTGAAACAAAGGGAAAAGGGAACCAGCACTACTTTTTACCGTATTGAGTAAATAGAAAGGCTGATGTTTCTTTACACGTGTAACATATTTTATTCAAATGCAAAGGAAAGTATCTGTATTTATAAAGTGGCATGATGTTTATATTTGTTTTCTTGGTCGATGTGTAATGTGCCTTGGGATGCATTTTTGCTGCACTTTTGTACTGGTATCTGGAATGCTGTATTTTTTCTGGAGCTTTTTTACTTATTTGTATGTATACTTACGACTCAACTATTATACTGTTTACATGGGGGTTACACTATGTCCATATTTGAATACTTTTTGTGCTGAATTAGAAACACTCTTGTCAAATGATTGATTTTTAACAATGGCTAAATGTTACATCATGTTAAGGATCAATCCTAATGTTACTACATCAGATTTTCTCTGTTAAATGGAAGACCTAATGAATGAATTGTGCCAAAGAGTCATGGAGGCCAGCATGTCCAAGCCAGACATGACATGTACATGTGCTTCATCTGTGGTTCACATATAAAATTTTCCAAGTATCATCAAGCTTTGTCTTGCTTCTGGGGAATATTGACAACAGCACTGTGTTGAGCAAACAGAGGTAGGAGGGTTGGACTCTTTTGGACACCACACATCACTATGCACACATACACAGTTTCTCTTGACATGGTTCAGATTTACACCTGCAACACTTAACATGCACCGTGTGTAGCTCGCACACCTGCTTGGATGAAACACTGTTGGACCTACAGGGAACATCAAAACAAAAGCATGACCTGTTCACATGGTGCACATGAGGTTTTAGGGTTGATCCATATTATGGGTGGCTTTAAAATGTGAAGGTTTGACTCAGTCCATTGTTAACTGTATGTGTGTGTATGTGTTAGCAGTGAATAGATGCACACAAATACTATCCATAATGAATACTAAAAATGAGCTTTGATAAAACAATTGAATTTTAAAGTTGCAATTAGAAAGGGCCTTTAGGCTGGTATATTTTTCTGGCATGTGTCTTATATGGACATTTATTGGCCAATCCTGTTGTCTAGGACCTCATTATGAGGGAGTTGGCGGTGCCATGTTTCAGTGTTGAATTTCAGTGTGTTCATGTGGGGCTTTTATCTAGCACGTTGACTCCAGCTAGTGGGTTGTAATGAAAACTGTACATAGTGATTAAAAGAACCAATACCCTCCAGTGGAATAAGGGCAGTCTTACAAAAAAGAGA
The DNA here is from genome assembly GCA_900660455.1 of Gephyroberyx darwinii. NCBI lineage: Eukaryota > Metazoa > Chordata > Actinopteri > Trachichthyiformes > Trachichthyidae > Gephyroberyx > Gephyroberyx darwinii. The sequence goes on from CABFOQ010024762.1 coordinate 36,821, forward strand.
GGTTGTCCTTACAGAAGTAGACAGGCATCATTTTAATTTTAATGACCTCATAAAATCTTTATCTAAACCTCAAATTGTCAAATAAATGCGGTGTACTTTCATTGTTTATTTAATGGTTTCTCAGATATCCCTCTGTGAACTCCCTCAGTCAATAATTTCTCCTTTAGCAGTGATGACTTGGAGTAAATATCTATCTATAGCCACTGATCAGTCTCTGGTATCTTCCTTGAGAGATTTTCTCCCATTCCTCCTTACAGAACAAGATAGCAAGGTTTGAGGGAGGCTCACATGAACATCCTGCTTCAGATCCTGCTACAACATCAAGTGGATTTAGGTCAGGACTTTAACTTGGCCAATCCAAAACTTCTTCCTTGGCCATTCTTTGGTAGATTTTCTTGAATGCTTAGAATCCAGGTCAGGTCCAGAGGAACAAGAACAGCCCCAGACCATGACACTCCCACCGCCATACTTGACTATAGGGATATGGTTATTTTTGTCGTGGGATGTTTGATGCATTTCTGATTCTGACCAAACACGTCAATGTTGGACTCATCTGTCCAGAGAACAGACTTCCAGACATCTTCAGGTTTGTCCAGGCGGTCTCTGGCAAACGTGAGACAGGCAGCTTTGTTCTTTTTAGACAGTAGAAGCTTTACGAGGAGCCCTCGAAGGCAGCACGAGTCCAGGGGGTCTTCGGTGTAGTGTTGGGTGTTTCCGCTGTGCTGCATTTTTGAAAGCAGGCCACCAGAGGTCGCAACATCCAATGTGCAGTTCATACTTCGATGTATTTATTTCAAGGTCCCTTAATAAAATGATGGAAATGCGACGACCAGGCAACCGGCGCAAACATATATCCCGAGTGTGATTTCGACCGTTTCTTGTATATAGCGGAAGCAGAAATCATACAAACCCACCCAACTGTCCATTCCTGCTATCTACGGTATTACAGAATGGGAAAGAGTCTCGGTATGTTGTGTTTTTGACAGACGGAAGTGTTTGTGTAGTTTGTGTCGTATTCACCACCAACCTGCGATCACAGCTGGTCCCACAATATGGCACCCAAAGATCCTCTACTCGGGACTCTCAAAGGTAAATCCGTAATAATATGCCACAACTAGTTCGTCATTTACGTTTCAGACTTGCACAGGCAGCTGACTACCTGTCAGTTTAGTCAAAATGAACGACTTTTGATCAGACCTGTCATTCTGCTTTGATCCATTCGCGTAGCAGTTTTAGTTTTCTATTTCAAACAGCCATAAAAACTGATTTTTATTGCTGTAAATACAATCTCCCAGACCGTATACCCTTTGCCTTGCCTCTTTTCTGTCACACCCAGGCCAGTAATGATGAGGCTATCGTGCAAAATTGTCAAAGGTGATGTTCCAGGAGGTTGCGTGGGAACTGGAGCGCTTACATGGCCGTGTTTTTTTCCTCCCAGTGTGTCTCCTGAACCTGCAGTCAGATGGAGAGACGGTGACAGACACCAACCCTCACCTCGCCTCCTGCTGTGAGCTTCTTGAACTCATCCTCCGGAAAGGACTCCAGCGTGAGTACTCGAATAATATCTGCGTGTACAAGTACTTCATTCATGTATTGCATGTGGTAATACTGCAAAAAACAACAACACATATGTACATTTGTATGTTTCAAATTATGCGCTATATCTGGCAAATATATCCATTATATTTTGGTCATTTTGAAACATATCTCTAAACATCTTAAGTATATGTGAAATGTATTTTTTCTCATTGTATGTCTGCTCTCTCCCATCAGAACCAGTTCTGAGTCTAGTACACAGAGACTACTGGCAGTGTTTTGAACAGCTTCCCCACCAAGACACCTGTGGCAGGTAACAATACAGTGACAGCCTAGAAATTACAATTATTAATAATATTCCCACCATGAAAACAGCAATATAATATAATCAAGCAGCACTAATCCAAATTTGTGTAATCCCTGTTGTCTTGCTGGTGTTTGCGTAGGCTGTGTGCTTTGTCTCTGGCGGTTGAGCAGGCAAGAGTTTGCAGGAAGCTGCTCACAGCTCAGGGCCGAGGCCGCTACCTCCTCAGGCTGGCCCTCAGCCGCAAGGCCCTACCGCAGTTCGTCACGCACTTGCTACACACACCAAGAATCCTAGAGGTCAGACATTTAGATTTTTTTTTAATTTTTTTTTTTTACAATTTTAGTGCTGTGTGGCTCAATGACTAGAGCAGGGCACCAACACAGCCAGGGTTAGAGGCTTGTTTCCCCTACACTAAAAATGTGTGCACTCATATTGCACTTTGGGTAATACAGTTGACTGATGTTACTAATGAGCTACTGATCACTCTTCCATTTCCATTTCCATTTCCAAAACAGGTCCAAGTAATGACAAATGTTTATATCATTTTGCTCTTTTCCAGTGGTACAGCTCGGCTAGCTCAATCCTCAGGAATGAGGAATTTGTGGGTGAGGCTTTTTACATTATCTGATTGTTTTTTTCACCAAATACTTGGCAGGTGCTTAAGCCACGCTAAGGAAAATGTTGTCATCACATACCACCAACAACAATTCTGATAGTGACATATCCTTCCTCCTCCAGAGCCTTTCATGTCACTGCTGCTGGTCCTCTCTCAGATGGAGTTCAAACTGGACATGGAGGTCAGAGCAAGTCCTTGTGTATGAAAAACATAAATAAAGGTCTATATATATGCAGGTCTTCATTCCAAAATGTTGGAATGGTACTCAGAGTTATGGCTGACAAAAAGTTGATAGAAAATTGTGGTGTCAATTTCTTTTTTAATCTATCTAAAAGATGGGGCCTTTAGGCTGCCAAAACTATGTCTGATAGGTAATAATTGCAATATTGGAGTTATGAAACATCTCTGTCCGTGGGATCATTGTGATCATGGTATTATTCACTTTCTGATGTTGAAATGAACAATAACAGTCTCAAGGTTACTGAGGTCACTTAGATTTTCAAAGGTGTTGTCTATCCATAGAGCCCGAGATCGTGTATATCGACCTGATAGTTGTGGAGCTATTCTTTTTTTGGGTTTGGGTCTGTCTGTCCATGGAGGGTTTAAGAGGTTCATAGTAACTATTAATGTTATGTCTATGTGTATTATTAATGTCTATGAATCTTTCAAATGGTAGATATCTCACTTTGGAATCAAACTCATATGTTATAGAGGCTACATGACTATGAAAAGCTGTATACCAACATTGATAGCCATTATACTTTGCTGACAACATGTCTGGTCTCTCAACACAGAACTGCAGTTTTCTGGACGAGAGCTGCCTCCTACCAGTAAGACACCACCATTAGGATTTTATTTGCTACCTTATAAACAATGTTTTGGTCTTAGTGCCCATGATAAATCTATAAATCCATGGAAAAATCTCACAAGCTCTTAATCAAAATGATGTACAATGTCAGACACCGTTCGCAGTTCGCTTCGTCTGTACGTTGTTAACTCAACTTGTGTTCCCAGGTGTGTGAGATATATGAAGCAGTACCCTGTCGGGAGCTAGGGGTCGTGCTGAGGTTTGTGTCCTCCATTCAGAATCAAACGTATCTTTCCACTGCACGAGTCTGCCAGTTCACACATCTATACATCATTATTATCTCTCTCTCTCTCTCTCTCTCTCTCTCTCTCTCTCAGGTATCTCAGTGGGCGGGTCTTTGTCCTGGAGCTGTTGCCTGGTAGTCAGGCTCAGGTAGACAAGTTTATCTGCCCTGGTGATGTCATTGATGAGATCAATGGAATCTCCCTGAGGAATTCCAGGAATGGACAGGTAAGAAAATCCTCACAAGGTGGAGTCATGCATAACAAGGTTTACTCTCTGACATTTTCATGTTCATTTTGCTACTTTCTATATGATATAGTGATATAACACAATAATGTTTAAATCAATAATGATTCACTCTATGATTGTGTTTGAGGTTTCTTTGAGTAGGTCCTATGTACACAGATTCACTAGCGTGTAAAGGTATTGTGCAGGGATAAATAGTAAAACACACATGCTTTATGTACTGTCTCTTTGTATGACCACTTGTCACACACAGCCACGCCCTTGATAAACCTAGCATGCATTTTTATGATTGGGAAACCCTGCTGCTCTCATAATGACGTTTACGTTCCCTGACAGGTCATCCCAGTACAAGCATTAGAAGTTGTTACACAAAGTGTTACGATACACGTCGTGGTTTTTCATTTGAGAGCTGCAATTTCCTCTTGACTTGCCAGGCAGGTCTGGTTCTGTCTCGCCTGAAAGGCTGCCCTCTCACCATACGTGTTTTGCGATGGAGGGACCGGGACGGAGCCATCTATCGGCCCCTCATCAAACTCCTCCGGGCCCTGAGGGTGGAGAACCCCACCCTGCAGCTCGAGCCTGCTTCTTCTCAGCCGTCAGCCAACGAGGACCAGCGTCCGTCTCCGTCGCAGTGTCTCAAAGAGGGAAGGCAAGTCGGTTTACCACCTCCTCACGGTCAAATCGTATGGAAGAGTTTGCTGAATGTACCTGTTCTAGTGATCTTTAGAAGTATCTGTTGAATCGAGATTGGGGATATTGAACAGTTTTAGTTTAGGGTTATTTCTATTGTGTGAGATCTTACACGTGCTATTTTTGACATCCATTGAGACACTGAACCACCTCTCCTCAGCAGGATTGTGTACATTGTGCAGTTCTTGGGAAAGGCAAACATTGGAATGGTAGATATTTGTTTGTGCATTATAATTTGATGTTTGTGTTCTCAGCGACTTGAGTTATTGTGTATTTGTCGTGTACTTTATGGTTTTGTGTCAAATCAAGTGGCGTCCTTATGTCTTTGTCAGTGTCTGTGTGAGTGCAGTGTGCTGTGAGAAAGAATTATCCAACACTGACAGCTGGTCTACTCTTTTCCTAGTTTGGAGGCAAGGAGGTGTTGCAGCAAGTAATACCACAAGTCTTGCAGAAAAACCTGCCTAGCAAGGTAGTAGAGCCAATCCTTGCTTGATGACACATTTGATCCAATCGGTGTCGGACATTATTGTATTCTAGGACACACGTGATCCTGAATATCACCATGCACTCAAGCAGTCATTTTCCCCGCAGGAAGTGCTCTTAGACATGAAGGAAACACATTTGACTTGCACGGAGAAAAATAGTAAGCTGGTGAGTAGAAGCATTGACTGTGTTCATAATTTATGTGCATGCGGTTTGCTTTTGACCAGGAATTAATAACCGGGCTCCCTGTCTGCTATGTGCTGTCAGAATATGATGAGTGAATTGCCCGCTGCTGAAAAACAGCAACAAATTATCCTGTCATAACATGCTGATTGTTTTGTGTGCCTGGTTTCCCCTCAGGAGCTATTCCAGCATCACTACCCAGAGATCTCATGTGTAGGGCGGTATGGTCAGCCAGACTACACAATATTTGCTTTCTGTGTGGCGTAAGTATTTTGGTGTGGGAAACTGACATTTTTATACTGAACCTTGCAAGTTAGTCTTGTCTACAATAAATGTACAGCATGCATGTGCAGCTTCTTTATAGAATGAGTGAATAGAAAGCATATTCCACCTTTTAAGCATCATCTAGGATCTCTCATCAGTGGGCTGGGATATTTGTATTGCATACTTCATGCAGGGGGTTTCCGTGCATCCATGGTAGCGGTGCATGCTTCTGTCGCACCTCCCCATAGAGACATGACGGTGATGCAACCCCCAAGCCATTACAGGTCTGTTGTCATTGGCCGAACCCAGATGTCATCTAAGCATGCGATTGGCTCTGTTCACAGAGACGCCCCAGAAACACCTCAGTCGACAGGCTTCTGCTGTGTGGCACTGCGAGCCAGCACAGTCAAGGATTGTGAAGAGATAATCTGCCGTATTGGTGAGTTGTACCAGCGTTACATAAGGACATATTTGCCTAGATGCTTTGAGACGCTTAACTTATCTGTGCATTTCCTTTCAGCTACCGGTTTCAAGCATACAGAGTGGTTTGTATGACAAGCAATCCTGCCAGTCTACCTTTGTGACGTGTTAAGTAAATGTTGTACAGTATGTATATAAAGACCAATCCTATACACCAAAGCAATGTCTTCGTAACTCACTTGATTGATTACGAAACAACCGTTTACTCGTAAAGACCTTTAATAGAAAGACATGTGACACACTTCATAAATAGTATTAAATGTAGCTGCCAAGATTTTTCATGTTGGAAAAATAACATGTAAAAAGCAGTCCAGAAAAATACGGAAGGGGTCTGCCATGCTCCTTGCTGTTGTGTACAGTACAACTGTATAAATACATTACCCTGACACTACAGTACAGAGAACTGCTGTGCAAGACATGCTGGCATACTGTGGAAGAGGGTAGCTGGATGAAGGAACCCTGGACCCCCGTGGAAGATGTGAAGAATTCTGTCCCTCCCAAAAAGGAAAGCCCCAGCCTCACCTGGAGCCCCGATACCCACAAGGAGCCAAAATGAGACGTTTCACAGATCACGACATCCCACCAGCCACCATTTACATGTAAAAATGGCCCATTATGGATCCAAGTAGATATTTGACGTTCTACTGCACACCATCTCCAACTACCTCAATCTGAATTCAGGTTTGCGGAATGACTGATGCATTTGTCCCATTCTAAAATACAATACAAAAATCAAGAGAACTTTAAAAATACTCGAGAAATAAAATGTCCACAAAAATGGTTAAGTACGATAAATAGGATCATTTGTCTTGCTGATGCTGCCACTAGCCGCTTAGGCCCTCTCGCCCCTTATCCTACGGGCCAGCTGGATGTCTTTGGGCATGATGGTGACACGCTTTGCGTGGATGGCGCACAGGTTGGTGTCCTCAAACAGACCCACCAGGTATGCCTCGCTGGCCTCCTGTTGAGGGATAGACATTGTTTTAGTGGACAGAAACTAAACATTAGAAAATAAATTCTAGTGATACTAACGAGACATTATCCATTTCATATATCTCAATCACCTGAAGAGCTCCAATGGCAGCACTCTGGAAGCGCAGATCAGTCTTGAAGTCCTGGGCAATTTCTCTCACCAGACGCTGGAAGGGCAGCTTGCGGATAAGCAACTCCGTGGACTTCTGGTAACGACGGATCTCCCTCAGAGCCACGGTTCCAGGCCTAAGAGATAGGAGACTTTTACTCAAGTGTTCTGGATCAAGCATCCAGTTGCACACGGAATTATCAGGGATATTAGTGAATTATATGCGATATCAGCTCCGTTGCATACCTGTAACGATGGGGCTTCTTCACTCCTCCCGTAGATGGTGCGCTTTTCCTGGCAGCCTTAGTGGCGAGCTGCTTCCTTGGCGCCTTTCCTCCGGTGGATTTACGGGCAGTCTGCTTGGTACGGGCCATCTCTTACTTTATTAAAAAGAAAATTTGATACGTGAGACCACATAAACCGACGCTAGGCGCTAGGCTAGCGCAATAGAGACCCACAGACGGGGGGCTAATTCGAATCGCGGCGATTCCGGCAGACTGGCTTGCTAGGCTAACTCCATTAGCCTCCAATTTGAAAGACTCCCCTCCCCCCGGCCCCAACAAATTTACCACTGGGAGGCGTCTGGTCTGTTCCAGTGCGCTCCACACACCCCGCCTTCCACTACCAAGGCCTAAACAAACTGCATAGCAGTATCTCTTGAGACGGACCAGAACCGTTGAGCAATTACAATTAAAGTAATGGATAAATCGCGCCATGATAGTTTACATGAACCTAGTTAACAAGCCAGTAGGCCCACAACAAACAGATAGGACCAACAAGGCGATAGAAAAAACGCAATACACCCAGCGGTAGTAGAAGACCGGCCTGCCAACCGTCTCTTTTCGACTTCGCCATTTTCACGTTAGGTCAGTTCACCCTCAGGCGACATTGCTTGAATTCAGCTTTAGTAACATTCGCCTAACAAACACTTAACGTTACTCGCCAGCTAACTGCGATAGCCATCTCAAGATGTACTAGCCGATATTTGTCTCCAGAAGTAAGAGAGCAAGTATGATTTAGTTTTAGTGAGCCAACACTGATGTTTTACTAGAGACGTTAACGGTAAGAGAATCCATTGTTCCATTTTTAGCGGTTAGCTAGCTAACATATTAGCCATGTAGTTAAACAACACTCGGAAACCGAAATCCCGATTCGGTAGCACAGCTTAACATTAGTTGTGATAAATAAACCCACATTTTCTATGTACCGAGCATATTTACCTTTATGAAGTCAGTTGTTTTGGATTAAAAACCTTCAGCTAATAGCTATCACGACTACTGAACACCACGGTGATATGTGTTTGGTGGGGGTTGTGAACAAGTATTAATACTTTGCCGTGACGTCATGCATGTAGGAAACTACACTCTCATTGGTTCGGTTTCCTGTCATTTGTCAACATGGACATCCATTGGTCATTTATTCTGGTACTATAGCCAATTAGATATTTCGAATACGAAACATAAACGTGAACTCTGCCATGTTCTCCATTTTCTCGTGTTTCGTTTTACAATTAAAAAAAAAACGTTTATAACGTATGATATAAAATCTTAAGGTGTGTCATGATCGCCACAGGCATTATAACGTCAGTGTAGTTCAGTTATAATTTGACTTCACGCCCCATAGTTCCGTGTTGTCACTTTGCTTCTACTTCCTCCTGCCTCGCGCAAACTCACATCATTGTAGAATGCGGATTTCGAAGCTAACAAGAATAGCTAGCCAATAAGCTAAAAACAAGGTTCTTGTTGATACGCTTCAAACGGGGAAATGTCCAAATCACACACACAGCCCCCGTCATCTTCGGGGGCGACGACTACCGGGGGACCATCCTCCTCTTCCTCGTCTTCTCCCGCTGGGGGCTCGACATCTCCCGCCACCGTGTTGAACGTACAGCCCGAGAAACCTCAACATTACACGTACGTAGCTAGCTAGCTCGATCAGCTAGCAAAAGTGTACACAATCTCACGTGTACTCTCATATACTAAAAACACAGCTAACTTGTATGAAGGGAAATGAGTGAATGACACATTTGATATTGTTGTAAATTACCTAACCAACCCTGTCCGTTAACAATGTGCATGTTAGGTTTGGCAGGTCTCGTTAGGGAGGCCTAACGTTACTCACCAATAGTATTTGTTAACGGTACAAGCTTTATGGCATTGAATAGATCGAGCTGTGTGTGTCTGAATGTGCAACGTCGCTACACAGGTTTAGATTAGATTAGATGGATCTTAACTATCCCAGGGCGGGAATTGGGCCGTCAAAGCAGCAGATAATAGGATATAGATACAAATTAGACAATCAGAAAGTATTGGAGTTAATAAATGATTACAACAACGAAATTTATTTGAAATTAAGCAAATAAAGTTTGAGCCTTTTCATTGACATCTTTGCAAGTTGAAGTGGATGTGTTAGATTTGTTTGTCAACCTGTTTCCCTCTCCCCCATCTCCCAGATATCTGAAGGAGTTCAGAACCGAGCAGTGCCCCCTGTTTGTGCAGCATAAATGTACACAGCACCGGCCTTTTGCTTGTTTCCATTGGCACTTTCTGAACCAGCGGCGCCGCAGGCCTATCCGTAGACGGGACGGGACCTTCAACTACAGCCCAGATGTCTACTGCACCAAATATGATGAGGGGACAGGAACCTGCCCCGATGGAGACGAGTGAGTGCACCTAAGATCACAGTGTCTCACTACATTGCGCTTAAAACAAAATGTTATCAGACTATCTGGTTAAATAAAGGTTAGATCAGGGGTTCTCTAAAATGTTCATGTCACACACCCCCAAATAGACACACTTGAGGCCACAGACCTCTCATTTGATAAGATTTTGTCCCAGGGACCCCCATAATTGATGAGTTTTGTTGTTGTTGATTTAGTAATGAATTGTATGACTTTCTACGCTGTATGTGGTGAGAGTGAAACCTATGATTAGAATAGTCATTCTTAGACATTCTCTAATAACTTATAACTTCCAGTAAATTTAGTTATATTGAAACTCTTTTGCATTTTGCCCTCGGGGTCCCTTGACCCAACTTTTTAGAGCCCCATGGTTTACTTAACCATTAATTATGTACAGTTATGGAAAAAAGAAAAACAAAGTGCTCCATAAATCCTTGTTTTTAGTATAAGTGGTCAAAGTTTGGTGGTATCTAGTATTTTATCCCTAATCCATCTCTAACACCTGAAAGCCTCCTACATTTGAATGTTGAATTGCTTGTGTGAATCAGCAGAATGTACAGTTCATTGCATGACAACACACTTGGTATAAAAGCACCTTTTTCAGATGGGGGAAAGTTAGTGAAGTTGGTGAGAGATGATACTCACGACGATTGTCAGTCATGTGGAACTCTGCATACGAATAGCCTCAGAGGCATACTGTTCACAGTGTGCATTAGCAGTTGAATACTGCTTTTCTCCCACCCCCATCCAGACAGAAATGTGCTGAACTGTTATGACCTTGACGACAACCATCAGGTTGCATTTAAACACAAACAGAATGCAAATATCAATGCAATATATATGTTGATACAGGATTCAAACTCGGATGCCTTTGACACATGCTTATAGGTTGCCACTGGTTGGAATGCATAGTGAACTATTCAAACTATTCTGATTCAAGCTCCTAGCCCTGATTATGGCTTTTAGCAGAGAGAAAGAGAAAATTACAATACCCTTACACAGAAGTGGAAAGAGTACTAACATATTTTGCACAGGTAGAAGTACTGCTTCTTCAATAAAACTTTACTAAAGTCAGAGTAAGAGAACTTATTCTGTACAAGTACTGTAAAGGTAAATGCTTTTCTCATGAAAAATATTAAATTACTTAGCTTGCATACATGCAATCTTCTCCACAAAAACAAATTACACATATAATATGGTCCTTGCAAGGAATTCAACATGTCCTTATGGGCCCATAGTTTTGGCATAGTGCCTTTTTAGCCCATATAAACATTGTTATTGTATCTCTTGTGCAAGGTAAAGACCAGAATTATTGTTTTACATTTAATTCCTCATTGTACTGACTACTCTTATGTATAAAAATATAACATATTTTACTCTGAAATTGGGCTGTGAATTGTGTAGTGCACAGTAATAGTTTATATGCTGTAAAAGCTAAATACTGTTTTTTTTTTTTGTATTTTTTGTCACCCTTTTCCCACCTAAATGTGTAGGTTATACTCTATGGTTGTACCGTGTTTGGATGTGGTTTTATGTGTGTTCCAGATGTCCATTTCTACATCGGACAGCAGGGGACACAGAACGCAGATACCACCTTCGCTATTACAAGACGGGCTCATGTATCCACGAAACAGACGCAAAAGGCCACTGCAGCAAGAACGGCTCCCACTGCGCCTTTGCTCACGGATCACATGACCTGCGCAGCCCTGTGTACGACATCAGGTACACCAGTCAACAGAACATTAAAATGAAGCCAGCCCTCTTTTAGTCTGACTTACAGGAAGCAGGCAATTGGCATAGCCTCCTCACTGTAATTCCCCTCCTTTTCCACTTCCACTTTTTCAAAATCCCCTGCTGTAGTACAACAACAGTGTAGCTAGCAAGCTAGCTATAGAGGTAGTGATTAAAACACAACAATAGGAAACTTTGAAGAAGAATTGGATTTTGCAATATGACATTCTGTGGAAAATTTTAAAAACAATAAACAAACAAGCATAGAGTGACTAGTTAGCCATGTTCGTTCCACCAACAAAACATTTCACCTCTACACTATTTCGGAAGGTCTTGAGTTGAGCCCTGCCCTGGACGACAGTGATTGTTTCCGCAATGTGAAACGCTCTTTACCAGATTGATCAAGTTCTCTGCCAGACCTTTCTCCTTCACTGGTTCAGCGCTAAAACAAAGTGCCGGTGTTGCTGAGCGAGACTAACCCTCTTTTGACTTTGTATGAGATTATCTGGATTTGTGTTTGCAGGTTGTGTTGCGTTTTAGGTGTTAGTAGTTTTACTTTGTGAATTTTACAGGGAGGTGCAGGTGATAGAGTCTCAGGGAGGCTCGGGGGCCACAGACGGAGGTGGAGGAGATGGGCAGTCGGGACAGGCAGCCAGTACTGCCCTTATAGAGAAGATCTTGAGTGAGGAGCCACGCTGGCAAGGTACATCTATGATGCACACTTTACACAATATCATTTCAGGGTAGTTTCAGCCAAGTAATCTCATTGGTCCAAAACATACTCCAACTTTGCTGATGGTTCCCATAAAACATTGCTAATGGGTGGCTAGTGAGCAATCTCTCCTGTTTTTTATTCCTGTGTATGTATACTACTTTTATGAAAACACATTCTTTGGTAACCATTGTATAAAAGCCATGATACCCTTAAGGGTGTTCTTTATTGTGCTTATGGGTACTTTGGTACTTCTTGGGTATTATTACTTTAGTACAACACATCAGCTCAGTTTCAAGAGTCTCCAAGTAATTGACCATGCCGTGTCATCTTCCTGCTTCATTGTCTCCCTCTGCGTTCTCTCTTCTTCCTCTTTAGATAACACCTATGTGCTGTCCCACTACAAAACAGAGCTCTGTAAGAAACCGCCTCGTCTGTGTCGTCAAGGTTACGCCTGTCCATACTACCATAACAGCAAAGACAGGAGGCGCAGTCCGCACAAACACAAATACAGGTAGTCCATCACATCATGTAAAATCAGAAGAACGTGATCTTTTTCCGGCTTGGTGCTCACAGAGATTGAAAAAATGGCTGCATCCACAGAGCGTTGCCGTGTCCTGCAGTGAAACACAGTGAGGAATGGGGAGATCCCAGTAAATGTGAAGGAGCGGAGGGGTGCCAGTATTGCCACACACGTACAGAACAACAGTTCCACCCTGAGGTTTGTCAGTTTCAACAGAGAGTTTACACAAACAGGATAACCTCACCAGAGATCACAAGAGATTAATGTGAAGGGCTGTTGTGTTGTTATTTTGCCACAGATCTATAAATCCACCAAGTGTAATGACATGCAGCAGTGTGGCAGTTGTCCCAGAGGGCCCTTCTGTGCCTTTGCACATGTTGAAAGTAAGCTTCATCTCTAAACTATCCTCAACAACCATCTGATGATTGATCTTCTAAATATATGTTGAACAGTGTTTCCCTGAGCTCAGAACTTAGTAGGGCATCCTGGGTGGGGGGAACTTTTCAGTGCTCACCTGAGGGAACAAACGTTCAATGCACACAAGAAAATGAATTTTCCCCTCGTTGATGATTACGCGACTTGTTGAATATATATAGACTCTGCTAGCAGCTGGGGTAATGTCACTTTGAGGACGGTAACATCCCAAGTTCAATATTGGGGAAATGAAACTTACCCAATTACCTTCCGTTGTTGTCGTCAGACAGCTTTTTTGAGGTTTTGAGGGTTTTTTGTCTGTCTGGTGTGGTGATGTCAATCTCACACATGCAGATGAGGGGGAAAAAGGCGCGTGGTGCAGTTTACAAGCAAGAGCTGAGAGAGATTAGTCTCTGGTGTGACAGAGAACATAACGTGTTGCACACCTCTTAGGCTCAGCGTTAGAGATTGATTTAGATTGATTTCTATACATTCACCAACTTTTTATTTTGTGGCGGCCGTGACGATATTGTGGCAGTGCACCACAGATGAGCCTGTGTATGGGAAACACTGTTCAATATGCCTTCTACTTTTGATAGGAACATATTCTCAGTGCACCTTTTTTATTAGCTTGCCTTCAAAATCTCACAGATTAGTCTCACTTAATACCCGTTTTATGTGTTACTCTTCCAGAGCCCTTTGTTACTGAAGAGCCATCATTCCCCACACCCAGCTCCCCTCCACCCCCCAGACCGCCAGACCCACTTCCTGTCCAGGAGGCCTCAAGTCCCAGCGGACCCAACTTGGGGATGGGTCCTGGGTCTGGTTCTGTTGGGGACCTGTTCTCCCCTTCTGGAGGCTCATGTGTGGCAGAGCAGGGGCTGCTGGGTAGGGTTTTGTCTCTGTGTGACAACGTGTGTGGAGGAGGAGAGCCTTTGTCCCCTTGGGCTGGAGAGGGAGGATATGGCAGGGCCCCTGGATTCGAGAGGGAGGATCAGGTGATATAATGATCAATTTATGGGATACTAATAAAATTTTAAAAAAAACAGGAAAATACTTTCTTTAATGACACGAAAGTCTCAAGAAAACAGCATTTCGATGGTCTTTCTTCCATAATTCAACGTATTTGCTGTTGAAACGAGGCTGGGGTGGGACATAACGCAGAGAGGGGCTGTTCAATATTGTTCAAAAGCTGTCAAATTCGAGACAGTGTTATCACTTGCGTGTCACTTTGAAACATGAATATACGATGATGATATTGGTTGAATTTTTATATACGCCTACTGGCATGTAGTAACCACTAAAGGAAGCAAAAGAAATGTTATTTTGATAGAAAAATACAAGAAATTAAATCTCTCTTCTACATTTCTACATGTTTTGGCATTTATAATAGGTGTACATTATCATATGGAGAGTTAGCAAACAAGGTGGAAAATAATGAATTTCATTGTGACGTTAAAATGTGATTTATGCTGTGCATTGTGCTCGTCATGCATTTTTTTTCACGCCCGCATCATCAGCATTTTGTTTTGTTTTAGGCCAAGCAAAGGAGTTTTGCTCTGGAGCAGCGCAGCAGAGAAATGGCATCAGCTCATAGCAAACAGGTAGAATTACTGGTTTACATGACAATAAATCATCTGGACATGGGTAGTTAGTGGGTTACCTGAAAGGTCCAGATGCATTCAAGGTAATTCCCACTGGTTCTTTATTATTCTGTCAAAAAATGTGAACTACTTCCACCTACTTTCAGCTAGAGGCTCGGCTACATCTTTAAAATATTAACATTTTTTATACTCTATACTTTTTAAGATTTTTTCTAACTGGCTGAGAGCAAATAGTGACTTATGTTGGTAAAACTGTCAATAAATTAATTCTTTCAAATGAATTTAACTTTTTAACTTGAAGCAAACTCACTTCTGGCTGCTTTCAGCTAGCCCACACATTTTTTCCACAAAACACATTTTTCTAGTTAACCTTTTTCTTAATCCCACGTCGTATCGTTTTTCCTTCAGGACTTGTTGGTGTTTCTGCCAGTGGGCAGCCCTTTGAGTCTGTC
>CABFOQ010024764.1:0-11637 GCA_900660455.1 Gephyroberyx darwinii
GCCATATTTCTGTAAAGTCCGCCGCCTTGATTTGCTTTGGCATTCCTGTCCTTATTCATCCAGTGGGGCTGTGAGCTGGAATAATTAGGAGAACGCCATAAGGCCCCTGCCTACTGACAAGTGATCAACAAACAATGATTTATGAGGCCATCTTGTATCAGGGGATGACCATTGATTTAAAAACACACACACACACACACACGCACACACACAAACAGGTTCTGATACAGATGGCCACATGCATAAATCAGATATCTTGTGTCTACATTTTCAGGTGGCATTGTTTTATGCTGACCTATCCCATCTACTTGTCATTTGCATTCATAAGCATCCAAACCCACACAAGCCTGCTACTTGATAATGGATGTGACGAGTGATCTGACCGGTAACACTGTGCACTGTTTAAAATCTCTTGAATGCTTGAACGCACCTTCTGCGAATCAATTGCGTTGTTTCTTTTGCTCCATAAATGCTGATCCCACACATTTTCTAGCTGTTGTTTTATGTATTGATTGTCACAGAGGCCTCTAAGAAACATTCTGCTGTGTCCTACTGGTTGGAATGAGCCTAGTATATCACTTCTGCCTGTCTGTTGTTTTTTTGTATGGCTAGGTACGGTTTCTTGACAGACAACGTGCATACTGTTTTTTATTACCCTGCCAGCTGCGGGTCATTATGCATCGCTCTTCCTGTGAAATCGTAGGATCATATTTCTGTGTTTACTGGAAAGCGGCAGCTCGAGATACTGATTAATGACTAATGAAATGGCTCTTAGTTATTACGGGATGAAAATATTAATATGAGGGATGCTGAGTGAGAAGAAGGGCGCCTTTATTATGTTACCAGTCGGTTCCATCATCTCATAGATCTGTCATAGGTTCACGGCATCAAAGGGATTAAGAAGCCATATTAGTCATCAAATGCTAAGTGATCCTGAGTCCTATTAGATTCAGCCTGTCACCATATAGGGCTCTGTTTTAGCAATCTATAAATCTGAGGCCCTATTAACGGTGCATTCATGATATGCTCATATGTCCACAAATGTAGATTTTATAACAAACTACATCTAATTGATACTGATTCAATCATCTGCTGTTATCAATACAGTAGAGATGTGATTATTGTTTTTTTTTACAAGTATGAGACACGTGTTAAGAGCCTCGGAGACATTAGACAATGTGGGGATGAACTCTGCATTATTGTCTTGCCCGACCACAGATTGATCGTCACTGCAGGTCGGTCGATATGTGTCTAAACATGACGTTAATAAGGCGACCGGACTGACTGTCTATACCACAATACCACAGAGTCATGATGATGCAGAAATGTGCTAGTGTGTGAGTGTGTGTGTGTGTCAGAGAGAGGAAGAGACGGTGACATACAGAGAGACGTGTACTGCCTAAATGCTATACCTTTCATCCATCCTCCCCTTCTTTCTCTGGTGCGGGATGATAAGACTGGAGACCATTATGGTGATTGCAATTATACTGTTGTTAGTGATTGTTGTTGGTCAGAGGCAGCAGATCAAAAGGAGCGGATCCATATTGATTAACTGCCATTAGAAGGGAATGGCCCTGTCCAGCTCTCACACAGTGGCAGAACCTGTGCTCTATATACACTGTCAGCGGTGAGTGACTCCTCCTCTGCTTTGACTTGCATTGTGGCTGTGGTATAATTGAGCATGCAGCATGAATCCAGTGGTAGAGATTCATCTGTCTAACCCCACCTCTTCCTCTCTGCGGTCTATTCAGCTGGCGGATGATTGAAAGGCCTCTGGTGTCTCCCTGCTCTACGTGGATAAGCAGTTGTCATAGGAAACATCAATACTTGAATGGATAGACAGTTTAATCCATTGATTAAACACTGAGTGAATGCACGGGTACTCACCCTTGCAGAGACCCATGTCCATGCCAGTAACAACCCCCTCTCCATTTTTGTGATTTAGTGTACATTTGCACAATGATCGCTAAGTGCAGTGTCATTCCCTTACCTCGCCAGATTTGCTGGGACCTAATCGATAACTTCATCTGAGTTCCAGTACATGTGGATGGAGAATCACCGGTAGTGGGGAAAGCAATGTTTTATATTGTTGCATAAGGTCAAGCCCATGTCTCTTCTGTTCCGAGAATTGGTTTGGAAATAGGCCCATCAAAATTGATGAAGCAATGAAGAATGGGAATTATGGTTTGACAGGTCAAAAATTGTCTCTTGGCAAATTCTAATCAATCAGTCTCATTTTACAGTGAAAAATCAACTGTATTGTAGTTCTTTTACATGATGTAGGTTTTTCAGCAGTCCTGATATGAGGATGCTTTACTGTTTCAGTAACTGTTTTGCAATCCCATAGGAAAGCAAAATCCATGAAGATATCTCATATTTCTACCTTTTATGTCTCCTAGACACAAATTAGCTCTTTTTGATGAGACTAAAGGCATTTTCTCCTATTTCTCAAATTCAACTCAAGACAAACAACCACATAAAAGCTCATGTTGATCTCACTCTGATCAAAACAAGAGATCTCCAAATGATCTGAAATAAGTAAATAAGTAAATAAGTAAATAAATAATTAGTCATCTAACTCTCTAATATGAGACCATGAGATTAGAGAAAAATCTCAAAGACAAATCAATACTGTTGCATTTTCCCATTGAAGCCATATTATCATTATCATTTATTATCATTATATATGTCACATGTTAGCATCTTCACATTTAACTCATAAAGTCTCAAGAATTTATTCTCTCTGTTGTCTCCTCCTTGCTCCTAAGGGGGTTTTAGGAGAAACATTTCAGATGTAGGTGACCACAAAATGATACCAAATTGAGATCTCAACCATTTTTCTTAAAAGACGGCTCTGGACAAAAGATTTTTCCTCCGTTCCTCTGTTGAGAAGACAAGGTTTTATGCAGTTACTCCAATACAATTTGGGTAATACAATTTGGGTACTATCATTTTATACGTTTTCAACAGTGATGGTATTCAACTGCAAAGCCACATATTTATATCCAGAAGAATGGGTAGTTAGTTAGTAAGAATGGGTATAGTTAGTAAGAATGGGTATAGTTAGTAAGAATGGGTATAGTTAGTAAGAATGGGTATAGTTAGTAAGAATGGGTATTAGTTAGTAAGAATGGGTATAGTTAGTAAGAATGGGTATAGTTAGTAAGAATGGGTAGTTAGTTAGTAAGAATGGGTATAGTTAGTAAGAATGGGTATAGTTAGTAAGAATGGGTAGTTAGTTTGGCCAAGTCTATATTCATGTCACATTTAAAAGTCTAATCATGCTGAGACAGAGGAGAGTGACTGACTGACACTTGCGTCAACTGCAGCGCCCGGTCAAATCGGTCTCTTATTATGGTACGATCTCATTCAGATGGTCATTAGACAATCAAATGAGAATAATCTGCCCGGATCTCAATTACGCAGAAGTCAATTCTCCTGGTGCGCCGGTGGCCTTTCAGAGAAGCACTGAGCCTTGCCAGGTGTGTTGCTCTTACACTGATTGCTCATTTGTGCTCGGGAGATCTCGCCATGTGTGCTTGCCCTTTATGTGTGAATATGGCTGAGGAAAAGCCAGCAGGAAAAGTAAATTCTCAGCAGTATTGTACATGAATATGGAATAGAAAGGGTAAAACAACCATGATTGTTTCCTCCTGGATTTCACTCCTGGTTTTTGTCATCGGCTGACACGCGGTAAACAGTTTTTTATTTCTTTCACAAGCTGACATCCATGCAGCTGTCAATTTCTGAATCTGTATTTGACTGAAAGAGGCCATATTTGAAATAATTTGAAATTGGTTTATGTCTGATATCATATTTATATACCATATACATTATTTTATCTTCATCTAAGAGTTGTTTCACTTCACTTCATCTCTCTTGAATATATATATAGCTGTTGTAAGCCAAAAGTGACTCAAAAGCCATACATGCCCTCTAACACTCTAAGGCATGTTGTTTTCAAGGGCGTCCATTTTGCTTGGTCCTAGGCTGAAACAGCAGTGGCCACTGCCCTCTGCATTAACCCCTGCTGGCACCTAGAGGTTAAAACCCCTTCCTTGATTTACAACAGCCAGAGGACACCGCAGCCATTAAAAAGATGTAAATTTGGGCTGTTTGTAGAGAGAGAGGAGCATGAACCCGGTAACAGACCACCCACTCTCTCCCTTAAACAACACTCTCCATGGCTCTGCCTCACAAATCAGGGGGGAGCTTTCATTTGGGGAAGGTCACAGACCTTTTTATCACCTCCTTAAGACACCCTTCGGAGCCATCTCTCATGTTGCACAACTTGATGTTGCGCATCCCATCATTGGATGGCTATTGGACAACAGTGTTTGTTGCTCAAATCACTCCAAGAAATAACTCTTGCCAGATGAGAAAGTAGGAGGAGAACAGTAATGTGTTCATGTTGACATATAGGAGTTTTAATTATACATTGGCACACTATAGCTAGACTAGGAACCCAACATGCCATATCAATTGCATTACTATGAGAATCTATCAAAGCCCTTGTGTGTTGGAAGTTACATAAGGCAGAAGATCCTGTACATCCTGTATGTGACTGATTAACTCAGTGTTCACAATTACAACCCAACACAAGGATTTGAATTCCTTGACATCTGCCTTTTGGCTCACATGTGATGGATGGATTAAATGTCACCTATGCCCTGGGTGTTTCCATCAATTCCAGTATGAGTGTGTGTATGTGCTTGTTTTGTTTCCGTCAGATGTTAGTGTTGTGTCTGTCAGTCTCCGCCTCTGCCTCTCCTGCCCTGACGTGCTCTACTGAATCCTGCGGCATTTGGCACCCTCTTAAGTCCCCTCCAACTTCACCGCACACACACACGCATGCACGTACACACACACACACTTGGCCAAGATAAGCCGGGCTTCTGCGACTTCCTGCAGATTCCTCTTCAGATAAGGGAGAACAATTTAAAGGCCCTGCACAGACAGACAGATGAGAATAAAAGAAGCTCTCTGGAAGCCTCAGGAAAAGAACCACACATTCAAAAGCCTGACCTGCTAGGCTCTTGTCCATTGACGTGATGATTGGCCACAGCGTCGTCCTGTCACACTCTATTACTTTTGGTTTTTACACATCTCAATAGCACTTTTCGCTGAAACTCATTTGTCACATAGCAGGGGATACGGACACAGTCGTATGTGTTGATCACATGGGACGCTTACGACGGTGTGACAGCCTACTATTTTGGGGCAGATGAGACACTGCTTATTTGTTGTAGTCTATACACCAAACATGAGCTCTGTTCAATGTCTAGTAAGACAGTGGGCTATTGAGGTGTCAGGACATGATCAACACTCACATACCGCCAGAAGGTGTTGTATGACTGGTGTGGAATTCACACCCAAGATAATAGATGGATGAGATAAAGCAATCAACTGGTCTTAAAAAAGAAGTTAGCTGAGCACCTCTCTCTCAATAGAGCTTAAAGTAGCGCTGATTTCAGTGAAGAGGAGTCTGTTTCTCCAGTGTGCACATTATTGCATCTCATCTTGCTTATTGCTGCTGCCTGGAGTGCTATGACAACAGACGTGAGAATAGATTTAATCTCTCCAACCCTGCTAATAATACTACACTACCAGCTGAGGGCCAAAACACGCACAAAGGCCTAATCATGTCGAGTACTATGTGTAAGCCTTTTCTGATCTCCCCCCCGCCTTCTTGCACTCGCACATTTTCCCGGTAGTTCTCAGAACTGTCAGGAGTAAAGAGATAAAGACTGGGCATAAGAAAAAGCCGGTCATAGTGTGAGGAGTGTCTGCCACCACGGCGTCATTAACACCCAATGGTGTTGGAGTGAGGGAGGGAGAGCCGACGGGGCCTCCAAGCACTAGGAGCGAAATTACAAACCCAAGGTTCCTGATACAACCTGTTATTATTTCTGACACAAGCCATTTACAATAGCTATGAAGGTGGCAATGGAAAATGTAATATTGATTGTATGCCCTCAAGGCTTTGCTCCCCTGACTTCTAAACGTCACACCTCTCCCATATAGTGGGTGTGATGATATGTTTCTCTTTTTTTTAATTTTGTTTTGTTTTCCCCCCCCTTCAACAAATCCTATTTTAGGGGCTTTGTTGATAGTTTAGTTGATGAGGTAATTACATTGTTAGACTGAGAGGGCAAGGTGATGTTTTGGGAGTTGAGAAAATAATAGAAAGCCACGTAACAAATGCAATGCAATATGATGCGGGTCTGATGTGACAGGTGTTAATATACCCAACGGCAATCTGTATTTCATCTCTTTTTCATGAGGGTGCTTACCGAATTACTTCCAAATGACGTTTATGAAACATTGAGAGACTGTTGCACCCTGGGTGAGTTCTGCCTCGCTCCAGCATCGTTAAGACATCCAACATCCAACGAAGACACTGTGGGAAAAAATCTAATTTTTCTTTAACACAGATGTGTGATGTCCTCTGGCACAGTTAGATGTGTTTGCACAGACAAGTCGGCTCTGAGCTTCGACCACAGGCATTAGAAAGTAGAGGAAGCTATTAAGCTCCTGATACAAGGTGACTAACCAAACAAACTGTGGAACAACTGGGAAGATAGTTGGCCTTTGGAATACCCTGTCTCTCCCTGCCTGTGACAGAGACCTGTCAAAGCCAAAACAAACACATTAAACAAGGCCCTCAAAGGATTGCAGGCAATTGTGCAAGTCTGTGTGAGGTGCAACGGAAGCCTCGGTATCTGGGTAGATTGCAGGGGTTATCTGCCAATGTGGTAATTAGGCTTGAGGTACAGGGCTTCTCTCTCTCTCTGGTAAGTGAGACAACTCTTCCGCTCGTTTCTGAAATGAAATGTGTGACCTGCACAGCACCCCTCCGTGTAGCAAACCACTGATTGCCCCGTTAAAAGCTATCTTTGTGAAAAGTGCTGTCTAAGGGCTCTTTTACTCTGGTGGTATGTCGCTTTGCAACACATCATTACAGACTTACATGCTGATTTGGATGAGCCCATGAGATTTCTACAAATAGAAAATATAGCAAGTGCAAAAACCTTTGAGTTGTTAAGTATTCTACATATTTGATTATGTACTTAACTAGATACCGACAGTGTGAAATCCAGTTTCCCTAAGAGAGTTTAAACTTCTGTTACATCTCTGATAGTTGGTGGAGTTTGTGAACTCTATAATTATCCTCATCACTACTTCACATAGATTAAAGGGAGCACAGTCAAACTATATTGCCGTTAGACCATAGATTGTTGAGTCAGTCCATTTTAAGGCTGTCATCACAGCTATGTGTCACCCCTCATTCTCCCAATTAGACTGGCGTGGTTCTATCTCTTACTGTCATCACATTAGGTTGAGTGGGGAAAAATCACTCATAATGAGAACGAGATTACTGGCTTTGTGTTTTGGTTTACCAGTAAATGTCTGCCATACCAAAGGGATTTCCCCACCTAAGCCTTCGCTATCAGTTTACAATAACTGTTGCGTTCTGCCGCTATCCACTGGGATATCAAAGCAAAATACAAGTCTGTGCTGTTACACCCACAGGGAAGTATACTATTTAAAGGTGGGTTGTTGGTGGGTTGTTGAACAATACCACTGACTCAACAAAGCAATGTTAGTTGAAGTATTTTGCATTGTGATGTATATAGTTAGCTATCTTACTCATCTCTACTGTGAAAATCTCACTTAACTACAGGCCACCGTAAACTATGCCAGAGACTTGTTGATGTTGTCATGATTCCTCGGTTGCTGATAGAGGTTGATAAAGTCATAGAACCCTGACACACCAAGCCGACTGTCGGCCGTTGTTGAGCCTCTGTGAGCGACCATCAGCCGTAGATTTTGCGGTTGGCACTAGTCGGTCCTTGTCGGCGGCGGAGGGCGTCGGTGAGAGGGAGCTCTCTGATTGGCTGTTGGCTGTCAGCCCTTTGTCACGCCAGTGTCATTTACAACCTTTTATCAGACATATTCTCGATTAGTATAACAAAACTGTGGCGAGCGAGAGTGGTGTGAAAATGCTGGTCAAACGTTACTTTGTTTGTTTGTATTTCCACGATCCTCTGTCTTACAGTTTTCTTTTTTTACGAATACAGACTACCACCTCCTGGTATGGAGACTTATTTCCTCTAACGCAGGCGCAGTACGTACGTGCACGTCGGCCATCAGCTGGCCATCTGCTGTAGTCTTTGCGGTCTATTTAAGTGCAACTTCTACAGGCCATGTGAGGCGACACAAAGCGATCTGACAGTCAGCACTTTGACGTCGGCTTGGTGTGTCTGGGCCTATGGATTACTTAATGTCCCTTCAAAATGTGATTTGAACTCTTGCAAGGGCACGCTTATAATTCATGACTCACTGGAATGAGGACTGTCTGTTGGGAAGGAATGGCTCTTAAATATTGGAGGAACTGTTTGAAGCATTGCTGAATATTTAGAGTTCCATTCCTTTCATGTGGCTGGGTTGATGTGAAGTTCAAGCCCTATTCTCAATTGTATCCCTGTCCTCATCAGTGTCTCCGCTGTCATGGATGATGTCTGTTTCACAGAGACAGAGAATCACATTTGCGCTAAGGCTTCCCATGGAGAGTGGGCCGAGAAGTTTTGATGAAAACTCGAGAAAGGCTGTGAAAGAAGAGAAGATCAAATCAGCGGCTCCATCGGCCCTCGTAAGTGCTGATCCCCCCTGGGAGAGCTCATGGGATCACAATACTTCCCATATAACAGCGGGAGCCTGGCCAGCCGTCTGAAAAGGACCTGCCTCTCACTGTAGTGAGCGAGGACTGAACTGGAGAAGGGAACTGGCGGAGGGAGAAGAAAGGTTTCTCGTATACACAGGTTGAATGAGGGCCTTAGTGGTCAAACCTATAGAATTAGAGCAGGAACAGTGGGGTGGGAGGTGGGAGGGGGGGATTGAGGACGAAAGGGGGGTTGTTGGTCATTATATGTGGCCTAAGTGGAACACCAGCCGCTCATTCTCCCACTCCTGAAGGTCCATGCCCCTGCTGTGTTTACCATGGACCCCCTATGGATCCTCTTAAATCAGGCAGGAATAAGAGGCAGCACTGTATACTCCCACTGCCCGGCATTTACCTGAGGCTTATCCCTTTGACCTCAACTCTGTACATCTCGCCAAGCAAAAAAGGGAATAGATTCCTGAATGAGTGTGCATATATTTATTACGAAATGCTGTAAAAATGTAAAAAATGCTGTTAAATGATTTGAAATAAGGAAAGCGTTTACAAGCTTATTTTTATATGTATCACAGGGTTTAGTGAATTGCACTAATCTTGGATATTCACCATGCAGTTTTGCAGCATGGTTTTTACAGCCTCTTTTTCAGCAGCGTGTATTTGGGGTTTTCAAGGAATGTAGTTATGGGTAAGAAGTAATTCCCTGCTCAGTCCCTGCAGTGAGATAAAAACATCAGGTAAAACTGTCATTGCACAATGCAGCATTCTACCAGAGGGTAAAACTAGCACTAAAACCCAGAACTAAGTGGGGAAAAATGACTTAGCAAATGAATCATTTCAGGTCGTGTAGACATTACCTGGTTGAGGGGGCATATACGTATGAATGCATGGAATAAATATGTCTTTGCTTTATGAAGTGTGAAATGGACCAATGCAGAGGCACTCCTTGTGTTGCTGTTTCTGTTGATTATTGCTGAGGTGACTCCACATTTATGGGCATTTACACCCCTGCATTTCGACATTTTGGAAACCCCAATTTATGGGTCCAGTGGAACCTTTTTTTTTTCTTTACCAGTGAGAGATATTTCAGTAGTTTGCTCATTTTGGGTTAAAGCAAACCCAAAATGTTATTTCCATCCAGAATGGTGGAATGGGATAATGATGAGCACATTAACAAAATGCCTGGCTTATTTACAAAGCTTACGCTTGTGTCCAGGGGTTGCAATTAAAGTTATTCACTCACACAACGCAGAGTCCTAATGGTCTAACAATCCCAGACCAAAAATTTCTCATTATCTGTTTAGTTGGCTGGGTGTGTGTTTGTCATCAGTGGAGTGGCTTGCTGCGCTTGAATAATGCCTGCCATGGAAAAATGTTATGATACTAATTAATGAGGAAAATGTTCTATTTTATATGGTTTAATACAAATTAACAAGCACTGTAAAGTCTGCATTTGTGATTAAAGTATGAAAAATGTGACATAATGTGTTTGTCTGTCAACTACCCATTCAATTTTTTTTCTGTTAAAAGCATGGCCATGCATGGTGTAGCTGTATTTAACAAAGAAGCTTATACATTTGTTGAGGATTTTCATAAAATATGACATGGAAAATAAAACTTTATGAGCTTGCGTTTTCAATCATTGTCATTTCCCTGTAGTTATTAAAGAATAACTACTTCTTCATGTTTGTCATTCTTCTGCTGTTTAGATAGACCCTTTGCTTCTTTCTGATCGTTTTCTCTTTACCATTTGTCCAGTTACGCTAACCCACGAAGAGCATGGTTGCCAAAGGCCAGGACCTTCTGTCCACTGATTGTGCAGGATCAAGTCACATCATGGGTGACCTTTGAACCTAGGGTCTACCCTGGACCTTGGCCTTAGTGTGCAGCTGTGGAAAGAGTTGGCATTCCTCTCCTGGAGGTCAAGACACCATTAGCCTTCACTGTAAAGAATGCAACACCATTTGTAATGAACGAACAACTGACAATAAGAATCCACATGAGGCACAAGTAACTGATGACCTCTTTCTGTTTTTCTAAGAGGCAAGGTTTCAGTGGTCTGGAAAGATGTGTCTCTGTGAATGCCATTTTCTTCATTCCCCAGCAGGTAGTGCCTCTCTATATAATCTTAGAGTTGTGTTGTACAATTTATATCTCAAATTATGAAACCGATAAATTGTAGCAAAACCAATAAAAGTTAACCAAAGCGCACCTTTGTGCATCTAAATACATCATTCATGGTACATTTACAAGATAAATGATTCCCACTGAAAAGACCATCTCTGTTGTTGCACTATGTAATGGGATTTTAAAGGCTCTAATAGCCAAAGCACATGTCCCAACTAAGCTGCTGCATGCAGGTTCAGGCTTGGTCAGTGTGACCAACGCACATATGGCACTCTTCTTCCACATCTTCTGGAGTTGGGCTGGATTCCAAACCTCTTTTATTTAGCCTCCCCTCTTTCCTTTCCTCCCTGCATGGTGTCTCTTTGTCCATTCCTTTCCTCTTTTCCCACCTTTGCCTTGTGTTGGGTTCACAGGACTAGACAGATGCACTCTGCTGTTTTCACCACGCTCAGCAGTGAAAGAAGTAGAGACATATCTAAGCCTTTGGGGACCACACCGCCACGAGTGTCTGCAGGGCTGTCTACGTCAGAGTCTGGGAAAGAGAAAGACCTCATAGTTTTTTAAACCCTTTGAAATTCTTTTCCGTGATCGATTCACAGACCAATTCAGTGAGCCCAGCGGCACAAACCACTGCCCGTATGCTCCAGGGAAGATCATAGTTTTTGAAGCTCATAGTATTTGTGTTCTATGCAAGCAAACTGTGAAATGCGGTATGTGTCCTGGGCATGTGGTGCTCCACAGGCTTAGAGATGAAGATCTTGGCTGACTCTGAACTCCGGGGTGTCACTGGGGGACAGCCAGTCTTACTGTTCTGCACCCCCACCTCAGCACCC
>CABFOQ010024765.1:0-13760 GCA_900660455.1 Gephyroberyx darwinii
ACTTAGGTGGACCGGGGGGGTTGGCGCATGCCGCTCAGCGTAGCAGGCTAATTAAGTGCCGAAAGCAGATTAAGTGGCGATGGGTGGTGAAAGTGCTGATGGTGGTGAGATGGGAGGAAAGGAAGAGAAGATCTGGCCCGCCAGGCATGTCGAAATCACCTCCGCAGATCACAGGTACAGTGGCTAGGCAGGTAGGTGTTAAGTCACGTGTTAAATCACCGGGGGCTGCATAAAGAGAAAACACAACTAGGAATCAACATCGACAACCAGAAACACACACAGTTGTCGTTCTGCCTCGGTTGCCTCTGGCAGCGGGTCAACACCGTGCCCCAGGACATCCACAGGCTAATCCCAGACCTCATTTAATGGTTGGGGTTTTAACAGATTACCCATGCTATGCAGTGGAAATCTGTTTCAGTGGCAAAATCAAGGGTTAGTAGCTGAAACAGGGGATTGGCCATTAACTACTTAGAGTAGGATTAATAAAAGGCAGCTTCAGACTGATTCACACTCAATTTGAAATGCACCAAGACATAACACATGGTTGAATCACAACATGAAATCTAAAGCGTTACAGTAATCTGAGTGATAGTCTGTCTGATAAGCAAACAATCCCCAGACTACTGTACATGTAGGGCAAACACGGGACCTAATCTGTAAATTCCCCTCGCTATTTGTTACCATGGTAACCAACCATTGCAGTGCATCAATAGAGGGATTACCAGGGGGGTAAACAAGACTTTGGCCTGTCCTTTGTATAACAAACAAGCATATGTCAAGGACAATATCACAGTTTTAGAGAAATTATATGATTTGTTCATAATGGGATCATTAGGATACATTGCAATGTGACAAAAATAACAGCTGGTGAAACATTTGTGCATCAAATCCACCATGAATGACTCCATTACAGCGTTATCAATGAGGAACATGTTCTAGCTTCCTCTATCACAGCGAGACACAAAAAACGGCTTTTGTGCTCAGCTGAAAACAGGCACCGATCAACACCCTAACCCATTGTGTCCTGCCAGTCAAGACGTATGTGTCGCTGTGTGTGTGTGTGTGTGTGTGTGCGTGTGTAAGTCATTCACCCTCGATTAAATCCACCCAGAGCCGTGACAGACTGGCAGAATCCAATGGCTGCAAACATCAGCAGCCAAACAGCACGTTCTGCTGACAGCAGGAAAGAGCCAACAAAGGGCCACCGCTCTGTTTATACACACAAGACACACACCGAGATCCAACATGATAAGACAACTGAAAGAAAGGGAGAAAAATGGCTGATGGCAGTTCTCCCTTAAACAACTACTTCCCAAATAGAGAATTTCTGTTCGACTGTATTGTGTTATTGTTGTCTATTGTCTCCTTACCGGGCCCGCAGGGTGATGTAGCGAGTTCCCTCTTTAACTGGAGAACCTGGGTTCGAGCTCCACTGTTGGCGAGCATCCGACCTGCTGAAGTGTCCTTGAGCAAAACACTGAATCCCTACCAACTCTAATCGCTGACTCGCTGACAGGGGCAAGCGAATGGAGAATTTAGAAATTTCACGTTACACTACACTACATTTTTTAGTTTTTTGTTTTAATGCATATCCCATGTAACAGGACTTCAATCTGACCTGATGCTTGAAGGTCAGGCTCTCTTAAACTAAGCCTCTTTAAGCTAACCGCACAATGTGTCAATATCTTGACACTTTGCATTTGTGTGTGTGTGTGTGTGAGAGAGAGAGAGAGACAGAGTCAGCGAGAGTAGAGACAGACAGTGTGCGTGTGTGTGAGCAGCACACACACTCAGCATCTTGCTCAAGGACGCTTCAGCAGGGCATATTGCTTGCTGTCACAGCTGCTTGAACCTTGGCCTTTCGGTGCCCTCCCACCCCTTCAGGTTCACAGGTGAAAGGCCACACATTTTCACATGCCTGTACATGCTAACCCCTCAGAGATTGTGAACGCTGAAAGTGCCTGCGTACATGAAGTTAAAGAAGGGGTCGGAGGGCTGGAAGGTCACATGTGCAATCCAGCTGTTTGTTGTTGTCTGACCCATGAACCCTGTGCACAAGGCCTAGAGGAATGGACGCACCAAACGGATGATAAAAAATAATCTTTATTTATTTGATTAGCGTAACAGAGATTGGATTCAACATGAAGCTTGTATAGTGTTTTGAGTGTGTTGATCAGTTTCCTTTTATCACCTAGGCTGCTGGGAAACTAAAATGATGAGTTGTACCCAACCAAGGGTTTTAGCATCAGCACTGAATTTACTGTTTGATGATAGTATTTTAGAAACTGTTTGTTTCCATAGGGGAAATTTGTGTTGGACTGATGTGTCATCAAGCGCAACAAAACATCAATATATACATAGTGCATCGTACATGCAGTAAAGTCCAATTATATAGTTACAATAATTCTGTGCAGTTCCACATTTTCTGCTTTCAAACTGCTTTTCATCTGCTGCGTACTCCTTTCCCGCGTCTACTGATGTGACATGTGGCAAAGTGCTCACTTCAGACCAACTGTGAGTGGTTTTCTTTTAAACGACTTTCTGTAGCTGCCTGATCTGTCGCCGTTCTTCTCCCCGGAGAGAAGCCTGACACACACACAGGCTTTCAAGAGCTCAATGCAAAAAATGACAACCTGCTCTTTACCTCGGAGGTGTTTGTGTGTGTGTGTGTGTGTGTGTGTGTGTCAGAGCGTGTACTCCATGTATATTTTTAAGAGGACCTTCCCGTCCTCTGCCAATGACATGCACCAAAGAGATTCAGATATTCAGACCCTGCCAGCCCCATCACAGAACTTCAGAGTGGTGCTCAGCCAAAAACCAGACTCAGGCCATCAAAGTCAGTTATGTTTTTTTTTGTCTTGGATAGTATATGCCCTCACATCAATATCACCACGACTTAGATACAGTTATCAAAACACATGCAGTATTTTTTTTCTGAGGATGTTCATGACTCAAATGACGGGGCAATAAATGCGTTTATGATGTTTTCACTACCAGGGTCAATTTATCATGTATCAGCAGCAGCAGGTGGTCTCGGCCACCAGAAGTCTCCTTAACATGACATCATCACTTTGAGATACCAGATATGGAAAGTCTGGTTAAGGTCCACATGAGGAGAAATTGTGGGACTGTGTGTGTGTGTGTGTGTGCGCATGTGCATGTCTGCCTTTATTTGTAACATGACACTTGGGAAGCGGGGGGCAGCAGGTGTAAGGGCTGACTTTGGAAATTGGAGAGAAAAAAATACACCAAGCAAACATAACCCTAGAGGCAGGGGGGCAGTTAAAGAAAATAAAACCTTTATCATAAATGAATGTCAGTGTCAAATGTCAGACATAATGAACTCTCTCCCCTCGCCCTTAAAAACTAATTTCTTTTGCCTGGTTTTCTTTTGGGATTTCTTTCTTCCTAGAGCTTGATTTCACAATGAATCCCTCAATTAAAAGAGGAATAATTTCCATTGAGAGCCAATTTTTGTGGAGACTTTTTTTCATCTCATCGTAATTAAACTAAGATTATGCTTAGAGTTAAAAACACATATTAACATTGCAATATACAACCCTGAAACTAAAATTACCTATAACCTAATATCAAAAATATGAAAACTGCATTAAACTGCCATTTCTCACAGTCACATTTTGCAAATGAACTTTTTCTCGAGCGTACATATTTTCCCCTTGCATCTGTTTTCCCGAATGAATATGGACAGGCAGGCAAGCTGTCGTAAGACCCTCCGGCAGCGTAGGGTTGACAAAAAACCAAACAGGATTAAAAGCAAACAGGAGCTGCTACAACACAGCGGTGAAGAAGCAGGATCCATGCATGGCTTGTCTGATGTGTGTCAGTAGAGCAGACACTGCACACAGAAACAGGCTTAGTATAGTGTCATAGAGATTGCAGGCTAGGTAGGCAGGAGTTCTCTGCGGTTTTCATGCCTGTGGACCCCCTCCTCTAAAACAAACTTTGGCAGTAGATGCCCTCACATCGTAATTTTAGATTTGATTAAGAAGTACAAAGTAGATTTTAGCTTATTTTTATTGACTAATAGAGAAATAATATTGAGAGTGAGGCCTGTGATCAGAAGAAACTCTTAATACACTGTCATTGAGATAGTGAGCAAATATCTGGAAACTGGCAAGCAAACAACCCTAATATATTTACACAACAAACATGTTGTTTCTTCACACACACACACACACACACACACACACACACACACACTATTCCCTCAAGAAGTCTGTTGGTTTATCGGTTTTGTTTTGTTTACTCACAACAAATGTACCCTTTTTTTGTTTTTTGTGTCTTACTTTTACAATTCATAGCTATAAAAGCACAATCTATTTTTTCCCCTGATCCTATATCAAGTATGGGCATGTACACAAACAGCAGAATACTTGATAAGCAGGATTTGACTCTCAGGTGAGCCAGGGACAGCTGAGTTCCCTTGAAAGAGACCTGAGTTCCCCTGAAAGCAATAAAAGTTCAAAGGTTTACTCACGGATTAATATTGCAAAAAGATAAAATCTCTCTCCCTTAAAAGTGAATCAAGCCGCATATGTTGTCACTTGTATTTGGCTAGAGTTTAGAAAAAAGGATGAAACTCACAAACACTCTCCAATTACTGTTACAGTTATGATTTTACAATTATTTTACTTGAAAATCCCTAAAACATAACTTGTGTGTTTACATAAAACACCCATATAGCATTATATAAACATATGATTTTCCATATGCCAGTTTTGTTTGTTGTTTTCTTGTTTCTTGCATGCAGGCATGATCAAGTTTGCTGTAGTGTGCACTTTGTATGTACCAGCATGCTCTACCAAAACACACCCCTATAATCTGGGTGAAATAGTGTGAAAATGGGAAACTGCACAGACACGCGCCACCAATGTCAAGCGAGCCAGAATAAAAAGGACTTTGAAGTAAAACCCTTTTCCAGAAATGTGTTGGAAGGCTTTCTTGACAGAGGAGCTCTGGCAGCACTTCATCCGAGGCCAACAGGAGTGCACATGCAGGTCTTAACCACTCAACTATCTCTGGACATGTTGCCACATCGCTTGAGCAACAAAGTACCAACATTTAAAAAAAAAAAAAAACATATTTATTGAGAAATCTGTAGTAAATGAAAATACAACTGCTGTTTTTTCCCCAAAAGTCATTCACAACATTAAGCTGAAACCAACTGAGGATGGTGTTAGAGGATGGTGAAAACTGAGCCAGGCATCATCAGGCTTTTCCAAGACATTTTTAGCCGCACTTGGGTTAGTCAGAAAGCGTGGGAGGTAAGAGCAGCTTCTCCTAACAGGAACACTTCATTCTTCCAAGATAGCTACATCAAATTAAAAGCTTCCTCAGTAAAAATTCTTCTAACAAAAAAAACAAATTCCACCTAAACAAGTAGACAATTAGTTAATTAGCTAAAGGTGTTAAACTTTGGCAATGGTAAGGTAATCACTAGTGCTGTCACATGTATGATTATTGATCAGCTACACTTCACCTAAGCTATTTAGACCCATCACATACTGTAGACTCACTACATGTTCTAGCATCTACTAAGAGAAAGCAATATATTGTAGAGACCCTTGAAGGGCCCGCTACCTACTGTACTGAAAGTACTGTACTATACTATACTATACTATACTATACTACTACACTACAGTACAGTACAGTAGAACACTACAATATACCCATACCGTAATGTACCATACTATATTATACTATACCATTCTATAATGTAAAACCTACTATCAGGGATGGCACCTGCTTGGAAGAAGGCAGCATCAAACTATAGGTTAGAGCACTCTTATGTTACTTTTTCTTAAAGCTACACAGCAACCACAGTGTGGTACAAAGAACTACAACGAACCAACATGGTACAGCGTCAACATACCCGACCTGAGATGTTTAAGGGTCCCCCTACCACCAGCAAAAAGCCCTGCCAAAGACGTACAAAATAAATACTATTAATCTGAATAACCAAATAAAGTAAATTGTTCAACTGAAATTGTCCCTTTTCCAGTAGAAACACATCAAAATGAGAATATCAAATAAGCCATAATGATAATTCAACTATATAGCCTATATAGAATAGTGTGTATCCAGTGAATGTGTAGTGGCTGTTCACCTGAGAGTTGAGGGGACAGATTCCTCACCCTCACAACTATACTACACTATACTATACTATACTAAACTATACTATACTATACTATACTATACTATACTATACTATACTATACTATACTATACTATACTATAGCCTACTCCACTGAAGTAGATGTCTGTGTTGGTGCTGTGATCATGTTGTAGCTTGGAGAGCATGAGGTCCTGGGTTCTCACCTGCTCCCTGCTGGACTACAATAGTAATGTTTTAACTGTAAAAAAGATAAGCTTACAAAAAGAGGAGCTCTGACAGCAGTAAAGACTGGCCAAATGCTCCATATAAATATTACCTGAAATGGAGGTGATATTCATGAAAATGTGTGTTTTCTCAGTACAGACAGTTACACAACACACAAGAGTACACATTTTGTCTTGATTTGATGAAAAACGTTTCTCTATAACTAATGTTTGATTTGAGGTCATATTGCCCCTGAGGCTGAGCCATTACATTTGAGTTATTAGCATTCCTCTTTGTTTTGTATTTGTGGGCTCACTAACCACCAGTAAAATAAGAAATGAGGTGCCACTAAGAAATGATTGTTTCCACATCAACCAGCCCACTGCACTCCAAAACATGGCTTCTGTGTTCAAACATTGCGAACAGAGCATGAGATCGTCTTTTCACCATCGTGTCTAACTTCTAAGGTATGAGAACTCTTATTAGTTTCTTTCTCTATCTAATAACAATCTGTCTCTCTGTCTTCTGGAAGAGGAAGCCATTTAATTAAAGGGGAGAAAAAATGAAGAGGAAGAGTGTAGAGAAGACACTATCCCATTTCAGGCCCAAATTGAATACCCAGCTGCAATCACAGAGCGAGGCATGCTCTTCCACATCCAAGCCTCACTCCCCAGAGAGACCTGGTCAGGTTAGCATGTGTAGGACAAGGATGTGATGTTCCCAGTCATATTCCACAGCCAATGTGTGTGTGTGCGTATGTATGTGTGCGCACAAGTGCACCTATGTGCCGGTGAAATCTATACCAGCAATCAGTATACGAGCACATGCTCAGTGCATACAGACATGCACATACATGGCTCATTGCACAAAAATCAAATTTCCTAGAGTGGTCCCCAAAGGTGACAGTGGTTTTAAAAACCATTCTGGCCAATTACACAGATGAAATCCTCCTGTGCTGGTGACCCCAGTCCACCTAACTCCCTTTAAATCTTCCTGAGCATCCACGCTTCCACGCTTCACTTATAACTACAGACATTTTACTTAGAGCTAAAAACTCACAGTTATTCACCAGTGCAACAGAGTCTCATTTTTCAAACCCCAGTGAACTGAAGAGGCCTTCATTGGGTGAAAAGTGAGCCAAATAAGCATGAAGCATGAATGCATTTATGGAAATGCATTCATCTTACTTCATGTCGCATTAGCTTTAAATTGTGACATTTTTAATTGCATTCATTTCATCACCTCAGTGAGGATCAGACACATGCCGCATTAGTAAAGCCAAAAGAGGTACGAGAGGAAATGAAACCCTGGATAAATAAATTGTGAATATTCCCAATCTCACTAGTTTCTCACACATTTCTTCTACCCCCCTCTCTCAACCAATCAACAACACGCTAATCACAGTAGCCATGATTACCATTCCAGATTTTGCATTGTCCTGGTCATTTTTTTAACACAGGCTATCGCTGAAATGTGGAGCAAGGTCATTTCACGAAGCCAAATAGCACACAGACAAATGTCAAATAATTACCTAGGTTGTGAATCATGCATTGTGTGAAAAGCCTTTATTGGTGGCAAGGACATGACGATCTCAAGAAGCCAAGCAGAGAAGGAAAAGAAAGAAATGAAAAAGGTGAGAATTAAAGTGGAATCTAAGTAGAGAGAGAGAGTCCAATAAATGTCCTTGGACCTTTAGAGTAACAGCAAAAGATTTGAACATAATAAAAACACAAAATATTTTTCAACTCTTTCTATTAAGTATAGTAATTTCTCAAATCTTTGCTACTATTTTAACTGTAGTGTTAAATTTTGACATAAAAGTACCGGATACAGTGAGACTGGTATTTACAGTAAAGCAATCATTCTGAACTTTACCTGCCATAACTGATGCCATCGCTTTGTTCATATAACAGGAACCAACCCAAACCTTGGGCTCAAACATCTTTGGCCACACCAAAATTTTGCTTGAAAGTAACTGGGTGCTTGACAATGTTAAGGAGCCACTGTTACTTTTATATGAGTAATTCTCTACAATTTATTTTGACTCTGACTTTAATAAAGATGTTTTTGTGGATGAAGGTTTTTTTGTATGGCAGGCATTTCAGCCTCACTGTGGACTTTAACCATTGATGATGTTGCATTTGTGTACAATGGCGTTCAAGGCTCCATTCTCTTACCTCAGTAATGGCTGTTGGGTTGCCTGGAGTAAAAGAAATGTTTCTAGGCGAGAATCGAAAAGTACTCACCAACAACATAGTGCCAAGGCTGTTCACACACTACACTGTGTTGCAGCAGCGAAGACACACACACACAGTCCAGTCTAGTGTCTTATTATGATCACGCAAATGCATGACCCTGACCCAATCTTCACACCAGCAGGCTAATGCCCATGACTCACAAGAGCTGAAGAAGAGCTGTGTGTCTTGTTACATCAGCCTCATGTACTGCACCGGTGTGTTTGTGTTAGTGCCGCTGTTATAAGCGTCTTTGACAGTAATGTGTGAAAGGATTTCTTTGTGCAGCGCAGGGCAAAGAGCTACAGCAAAAAGCCTTTGAAACACATCCGTCTACTTTCCACCTAAGAATTTGAAACCCAAGCATGACCTCATAGAAAACTACGGAGATGTTTTGAAACCACTCTTTGACATTTTGTGTCTAATTTTGCTTTGCTTTCTTTCTCCCTATTTGGAGATTTGTTTTTATGTAGTTACTTTAGTGTTTCATTCAAAACCTGGGCACCGCAAAAAACGTCAAACTTCATGTCAAATTTTGAACTTGATAGTGAATGGGAGATGAGAGGCTCTATTATAGAAAAGACTGGAGATGCTATGTGCTGCTAGAAATTTAATGCCCTCCTTTCCATGAATAGCAGCACTTTGGATCCACAGCTCAGTATATCTCCTCCCTGCTTTCTCTCTGGGTTTGTGCTGAGGTAAGCACAAACACAGGCTCTTTACCGCTCCATATCCACTGGGGAAGAAGTTTGGCACACACACACACACACACACACACACACACGCACAAACACACACACACAAACCCCTCATTCATAACAACCATTTCTCTCGGGATGGCGTTTAGTGTAACAGATAGCTATTCATTACCAAAAGTGTTGATGCATTTGGGATTTGTGTGTGTGTGTGTGCATGTACTGTATGTTTATGTGCCAATGACAGGCAAAGCCCTGGCTTATTGTGTGGCTGCGTTCACTGCCCTCCCAGTTGCTCTTCTTCTGTACAAAACAAAACCTTTGTACCTTTGTTCTGATGGCTGAGAGGATTACCACATGGCACCTGAGTCTGCTCAGCATCTGTCTTCACAGCGGATGGACCAAAAATAACATTTCAGTGACAACAGAAGAGAACAGCCCCGGCATGACAGGCAGCAGATTGCCATGACAACCAAGTGATATGACAACCTCAATTACTTTCCAACTCAACATGAGCAAGTATCATCTATCCATCTATTCCCCCCTTCAGAGATAACTCTCTGAACAACAGCAAAGATGCTGCACTTGAAGTACCTATCTTGTTTATCTTCCCATGTGATATTTAGATGGCTCTTTGGCCTGAGAAGAGTCTGTGGACTAGGTGGAACTGGAATGCATCAGCAAAATTTAGCCGCTGCTCATGCTAAACGAAAGGAAGTCATAAGAGCAAATGCTGCTTATTCAGTTCAACTTGAATCAACTGAAATCACCAACAACACTTTTCTATTGTAAATGTGGATGATTTCGCAATAAATTTGGAGAATATCTGGAGACTATCCAAATATGACTCTACAAGCAAAGGTGGGATAGATTATGTCTGCCTGATTTCAAATTGAACATCATTTTCCATATTTACAATGCCCTTGCTATGCATTCATAGGGCAGTGGTTTGCAACGTCCTATGTGATGTGGCACATAGATAAAATAATCATAACATTTCACACGTACTGCGGATGTGTCATAAGTGACATTTTCACAGATCGACTGATATGACTGTTAGTACCTGTCTGGAGCGTATTCATCACTCAATTTTTATTCCAACCATTTAAGCTCTAATGTCAAGCCTGTCTTTGCTGGGCGTATATAACAATCTATAAGCTTTATATGGACAACATGACAGTATCATTTTTCTAAGTACTGAGGCTTTGGAATATGATTGTGACTGTGTTGTCGGTGAAGACTGGGCACCACAGAGTCATAATGACAACATTAATAAACAATTTGTAATTTGAAATGCTCATAGATATGTTGCGGAAGTGCCATATGTGTACTGCCCATCCCTCTCTATATACTGCTAACTAACGAATGTTTCAGTGGATTGTGAAATTAACTAGTTAATAATGAAACACGGATCAAAAAGCAAACAAAATACACAATCCCATCTCTCTCCCGTCGGCCTGCAGACATCGGAGAAGCTCCCTTTATTTACCTTCCTCTCTGTACCGCCACACATTCCTCACAGATCA
This sequence comes from Gephyroberyx darwinii, assembly GCA_900660455.1. Lineage (NCBI taxonomy): Eukaryota > Metazoa > Chordata > Actinopteri > Trachichthyiformes > Trachichthyidae > Gephyroberyx > Gephyroberyx darwinii. Next base: position 10,796 of record CABFOQ010024765.1, read on the forward strand.
GGAGAAATGCCTCTGGACGCCGGTGACTACTTACCTCTTAATGGAGTACAAGTCAAGCAAAATGCAAATGGATATGCCTCGCTGGGGAGAAGATTTAATAGAAGCTTATGACTGACCCACATTTAACACTAGCTCTCGCATGGTGAAATACGTCCTCGTGGCAGTGCTCGATTTTCCTCACTGACATCCACCATTCAAATCCCCTCTCCCAATCACACAGTTGCCTAGGAAACACTAGCAGTTGCCAGCAGTCATTTAAAAATTCCAAAACGAAACGCCTGGATCTCTGTGGAAATTCCAGAGGGTGACGATCCTTTGCCAAAGACAGGAGCTCCAACATACAGGACAACACACACACACACACACCACCACATACTCTTAATTTGTTTTCCATAACACCTTGTTTTGCGAAACGGTGCATTAAACAATTATCTTGCGTGATCTGAAATGACACAAAGGAAAATTGAACGAGGAAGCCGAGCTGAGCCGTGTACTTAGTGGTTTGCGTTTTTATGGCGTGCTCTTGTACGCTCCAGACCATCTTCCCTTGTTTGCTCTCCTTGCCTGTACAGGCACTACGCTGAGCAGCTGAGTTTGTTCACTCTGTGTGTTTATCACTGGGCCCAGACTGCTGTTGTGGGAGACCAGGGCAATTTACTGGCCAGACATGTTAATTAGACCCTGCGCGCTATTCAGCCAGATAGGATAAGTAGTATAAAGTCCCACCGTGTACAAACACCCTTTATGGCTTCCACATATCAAGGAGCAACAGTCTCTTTGATTGTCGGGAAGAAAAGGATGTGTGTGATAGCAGCAGCTGGCAACTTGTGGAGTGTGTTTTAAATATATCTCACCGCTGGAAGTATCTCACCCTCGCATCCCGACCCAGGTGCTCGGATGAGTGAAATTCAATATGAGGACACAAAAGGGCAACGCCGGGGCTCCATCTGGCCTCTGCTGAGCTGCATTAGGCGCAGTAAAGCTGCAGCAAACCGCCAGTAAGTCTGATATTTTTGCTCATCATCCTCTGCAAGCCTATGTTTCAGCGAGCCGGGTCCAGTGTAGTGTGAGTAACTGGCTACACACACCTACAGTCCTGACCTGTTGTGTAGCCTTGCATTACTCAGGCTGCATCCTGTCCTGAAAGGTGAGTAAATGGCTTCAGATAACCCCCCTCCTATACTTGTGTAATAAAAGCAGGTCATTCCTAAATCACAGAGTGCTTCTGCCTCAAAGTACCATCCTGCAGAGGCTGAAACTTTAATGAATGCCTCAGCCCGGTACCTCACACAGGCAGTCCCCAAAGCGCTTTTATTACTGTGGAAGAGATTATAACCAAGGGACCAGTAAAGAAATCACCAAAATCATTTGATGAATTCAGGATTCATAGGAACAATGTTGCTTTTGTGCCTCCATATGTATCGTTGCAGGCTATGAGAAACCTCAGTTCCATTTCACAATTTGCAAAGTGCACTACACAGGCGACTTCCTCTTTCTCTCGCTTTCCCCAAAGCCTCCCTCCTTGCTTTGGAACGACAGGAGTGCCACCACAACAAAGCGAGGGGACAAGCCATGCTGTTCTGGATCGCTGTTTACACTGTTTCACCAACGAAAAGCAAAGCCCGCGCTAATTGCATCCCTGCCCGACCTCAAAGACCGCAAGTCGCCAAAACAGCAAGTTACCATCCAGATTTGGAACAGCCTGTCCCTGAATGGAAAAATGAGGAAGATGAATGGAGTCCCTTCCTGTTGTTGATTGGCTCTATGGCATTTTGATAAAAGGGCACCTCAGAGAGAACAGGTCAGTATCTATTTTTAACAACTTTCTAGTATGTGGTAATTATCAGGGAACATATGTGACATACCAGGTCCCCTAGTGCGAGTTAATTAAATGTGTCCTAAGTACCCTTTTCATTTTGCAGAAAATGGTCTCTGTTTCAGAGGTTTTGGCTACTTAGCCGATGAAAAGTCGAGGATAAATGGCTTTGGGTATGTTCAAGGATTCAATCATCTCTAATGGCGCATATTGCTGCAGCCCCGCAGCAAGGCTCTTAAACTCCCTATTGCTCCCTGTTGGGAAATAACAAGCACTTCCAGTCTGGACGGATGAGTGTGTGTTTACATCCAAGAAAAATGATAACCTCTTTCTTTCTCACATGGGGGGTCTCGGTGGCCTAAATAAGGATCACAGGTATTTATTCCTCCCAGGAGAGCGCTTGGACTGGGGCTCTGCATTACGGGTCCCCTGAGAACATTCAACAAATATTTGAGAGCCGACTTGGATATTTGTTACTACGCACACATCAGCAAATAAGACAGAATGATTCTTTGTTCAAATGTGCGCAGGTGATATAACATAATGCCCATCCAAATGCTAACCTCAGTTATATGCAGTCTATTGTTATCATACAGGAAGTATTAACAGATGCCTGGCTAAGACTGTTTATTATTGATTGGGAGCGACCGCTGGATTAGATCTGCTGGCATTATCAAATATAAATTATAGCATTATGCCTGATGAATTTGTTATGGTAACCAGGGCACGTGAAAATGCTAGCCAGCTGTTCCCGTGGTTCTGGGATGGCACCTCTGAGCGTGTTTCACCTGAGTGGTTGTGTGTGAGAGAGGGGTGGTGGGGGCGGGGGGAGAGAGAGAGAGAGAGAGAGAGAGAGAGAATAATCATCAAGACAAAGCTATGGTGGATTTTCCATGTGCAGACAAAAGGGAGCTGGCAAAACCGTGAGCTTGTGCTGTGGATGCGTGCTCCTTCCTATCAATCCATATAAAATCTTAACATAACAGTAAAGCAATAATTAAAACGAGGAGGTAAAAATTAATTACATACACGATTAAAAAGAAGAGAAACTTTTCAAACTCTCTCTGAACGGAGTCACAGGTTAATGGCGGCGCGGTGCGGTGGAACTATCTGGTGCAGTCAAAATCAGCCCATGTGGGCCGGTGCAGC
>CABFOQ010024766.1:0-13121 GCA_900660455.1 Gephyroberyx darwinii
CCTGCCCCAGCTCCACCCAGGAGCCTGGCAAGGATGCCCCTACCTCCACACCCACTCAGAGGGGTAAAGAGAGGGACCACGAGCAGGAGGAGGAGGCAGAGATGAAGGCTGTGGCCACCTCTCCTGGAGGCAGGTTCCTCAAGTTTGACATTGAACTGGGCAGAGGAGCCTTCAAGACTGTGTATAAAGGCCTGGACACAGAGACCTGGGTGGAGGTGGCCTGGTGTGAACTCCAGGTGAGGTTACCTTTCTAGTTCTATTTACACTACAATGTCAAACATTCAACCATAGCTATAAATTCTGCATTACTCGGGATACTAGATAAACTTAAAATGTTTCTTATGCACTGCACTCACTTATAGAATATGTGTAAATGGCCCTGACAGGTGAGTAGAGCATCATAGGAAATACTTTATGTCAACAAATAACATAATTTCCTATCAGCATGCTGGGGAAATGTATAAGCCCAGAGTTCCTCTTCTGAAGTGAATAGCTTTATATGTGTCCCAGGAGCTCTCTCCATTCTGGGAAAATCTCGGCACATTGTCTGCTTACTATTCATGCTGCAAGGCTGCGGTTCAATGGAAACTCGGGTGAAAAGGAGGAGCATCACTTGTTGAGTGACAGCACAGCGTGAAAATGTGCGCTTTTCTAGGACTGTTATGAATAAAAGAATCATGCCCGTCAGAGCCTCTCTTTGTTGTGATAGGCTACAAAATCCTATTAGAGACAGTTTCCACATACACCTGAATTATATGAATTCATTTATGAGGCTTAAGGACTGTTCTCCTGCATGAGGGATGCATTACTGTTCAGTGGTAGAAAGTGGTAGTGATAGAGATATTGTATTAATTAGCCTGTTGTAGGCATAGTGTTGTGAATCATGTGAGGGGCTCTTCACACTTGTTGAGAAATGTCTTAATATCTTAAAGGGTCTATTACATTTAGGTTACCTCTACCTTATGGCAACTTTAAATTGTGTTTCCACCAAAAATTACTACTTATTAACTATAGACAGCTTAAGAGGCATAATGAGCATCAGTCAAATGTTGTTCTTAAGTTACTTTATTAAACAAGATAATCAGTCAAATACTGTACTTAAGTTACTTTATTAAACAAGATAATCAGTCAAATACTGTACTTAAGTTACTTTATTAAACAAGATAATCAGTCAAATACTGTACTTAAGTTACTTTATTAAACAAGATAATCAGTCAAATACTGTACTTAAGTTACTTTATTAAACAAGATAATCAGTCAAATACTGTTCTTAAGTTACTTTATTAAACAAGATAATTTATTCACTAATCAAGCAATTGACCTGAACCAGAAGACTTGAAAGTGAAAAGTTAATGTACATAAAATATGAGGTAAACATTATGCTGCTAATTAGGTTAGCCAAAACGTATGTCGTAGTCAGCACAAAGCCCATTCTTGTCTATTGTGTAGTGTCCTGTACAGGTCAGTGTCTGACTTTGACTTTCACGCTGAATTTATCATATCTATAGCTGTACTTTGAGTGGAACTAATAAGGCAGAGATGGGATATGAAATGGGAATAGACATGGAGAAGAGAGGCTCTGAATGGGACATATTGTGAACACAGCAAAGAGGAACATGTAATGTAGATGTAATGACAATAAACATTACTATAAGGAACTCTTTTCTGTCATGCATTGACAGTGTGGTGGGAGAAAAATGAGAGCGTAATGAAGGTTTGTAATGAAGTCTTTACATTGCCAGCCTAATGTATTGCATTGAGAAGCAATGGGAAACATTGTCAGATGACGTGAATTCAACATGTGGTGGGAGACACACACATGGAGGAGAGAAGAAATGCATCTCTCTGACTCTTGGCCCAACAATAGGGAGCAGTGTTGTGGTTAGCCATTTTATTTGACTGCTGGCTTTGTGTGAGAAAAGTCAGTCATGTGTTTGGTTTGGAGCTAATTCCAAAACAAGAGCCTTGACTAATCCTTGTGATCAGGCTCTGCCTATTTGACTAACAAGCAGTGGCCATACCCCTGTCATTTTACCTGGTCTCACTCCAACAGCTAGTAAATCAGCCTCCCATCATCAGCTTGGCTCTGCCTAATATCACTCACTAAGGCAGCCAGAGCTCCTTCTTATACCTCCATCAAAGGCAACAGTCCTACCTAAACACTCACTCCATCTTGTTGAGTTTTACCAAGAGCTCTACTGAGCTTAAATTAGTCTGCTTCACTTTTAATAGAAATGATATCATTAAAATGCTTTACGACCAGGCACATTGCATTTACACCATGGCATAAGAATGTGATCATAGCTGAGCTGGTAAAGCTTGCTTGACAATGACAATGCATTAAACTTAACATGCTTTGTTGATGCTCCCATGTTGAATCTGTAATATTTCATTTGATCTCCACAAATGCATTAGGTCAAATCAAATCTCATGCAGAAAAAGTGGTTATCATTGATTTATTATTTAATTATTGAGTATTAGGAAAATATATGTGAACCTTTTAACGTCAATCAAGATTACTGAGACAATTTGGATTTAAAAACAATCTGTGCATATTCCACCCTCTAACTTGATTTTATTAGATAGGAGGACAGTTAGTGAGAAAAAAACAGACTGAGACTGAGAGAAATAAGGGGATGTACAAAAAAGAGCAACAGCGAAAGACCGAGTAGGGAGATAGAGAGTGTGAGGAGAGAGAGGAGAGAGACAGAGGAGGTGATGGTGAGAGGGAGAGAGAGACAGAGTGAGAGAACGATGAGCCAAACAGAGGATTACCATGGCATCCCTCCCGGACAGCAGCCGTGTGGCTAATGCTAAGTTACCACACGCAGGAAGACACACACACACACAGTGGCCTGGTCACACGCCTACAGATGGATCCAGTGGCACAGCACCACTGAGGTCTCGTGATCTGTCCCATTTCCTCCAGCTTACCAACGTCTATTCTCAGTGTCCAGGCAAAGTGGTATTAGGATGGACAATGGTGATTAGAATGATGATAATTAGATGTGACTGGTTTGCCGTGGTAATGCTACACTTGATAAAGGCATTGATTCGTCATCCTGTGGTTGGATGCAGTAACAGACAGTCTTCAGTAATACAGTATAATGTGAATGTATCTTTCTATTTTATTTCTTTCATTCAGGACAATGAAATACACAACAATATATAGAAACAATATATTTCCCACATAGAATTTGTTTTACAGATGGATAGTAGTAGTCCTGGGGATAGTATAATTCTTAAAACAGTAGGCAACAAGGGCAAATGTGGGAGCAGAAATTTAAGAAACAGACAGTCCATATCAATTATTTAACAAATGACAACTGACACAGCTCAATAATGAGGTTTGGATTGATGCACTGCATTAAAATGTCATCATTTCTAATAGCTAGTATTCCATTGCATCACCACCTGGTTAACTTGGTATGTAATCAAACTATAGGTGCCAGTAATCAACTCAAACAACAAGCTCAGAAGATAATTCTTGTATCATGATGTTGCCATCATTGGTTTAGAATGATGGCAACATCATTAGAAGACCATGAACACTTCTAGTAATAGCAGGTAGTGATTAGGGTGTATTATACAGTGTGTACAGGACTAGCCGATGCACTAGCTGTTGCTATCTCGATCCTGTGAAACTACTGCCTGAGAGCACCTAGCTCCACTACTCCTGTGCCCACAAACAGGGGGAAGCCACTCTGCCATGGAAGATTAGCCGTCCAAATGCAGCTTGGAAGAGTGTAATAAAAGTTCACAGTGCCATCTTTTCTCTCCCTTCCCCTGGGAAGTCTGTACCTAAAAGGGTAAAGCTATATATCCCCCTTGCTATTGCTTGAGTTGTACCTTTTACCATCCATCACCCTGAGCGCATGTGTTTGTATGTGTCATCTCTGCGAGTATTATATTTCTCTGCATGTGTGTGTCTTGGTGGAGGCATTGGGAGGGTGTATCTTACTGTCGCTGCAACTATGTGGTTGGTACATGTTGCTGTCTGTCAGTCTGTGTCTGCATATGCCACTGTATGCATTTGTCTCTCCCACCCTCTCTCTCCCTCTCCCTACCTCACTCTCCCTCCCTCCCTCCATAGCTCTTTGTCTGTGTGAGTGAGTATACAGAGTGATCCAGGGAGTTAATTACAGTGGGTGCCTGTCAGGCTGGAACAAAAACCCTGCACAGACAGCACAACTCGGGCGGCAGAAACCAGACTGGTTCAACCCAGTCCTCCCAGACTGGCCCAGCTCAGCTCAGCTCAGCCCCACTCACAGGACAGGCTGACACAACAACAGCCAACACCACAGCCACACCATGGGGGAATGAATAGAGCTGTCTAAGTCTAGTGTAACAGAAGTGACCTGGCCAGAATCAAGAAATCAAAATGACCATTTCAGAACGGCAAATGCTAGAGCAGCATTCAGCTCTGAATGACTGCAGCGCTTAAGGTTGCCATGATACCACCACAGAGATTTGGTGATTTAATGTGTCTTCTTAGAAACAGGCAGAGCCCCCCTGAGATTCCTCAGTATTTATGTCTGCAGATAGATGCCATCTTAGATACCTGCCTGCTACAAACACTGCCTTGTTTCCTAGCAGACAGGCTCATCTTTATAAAGAACAAGGACCTCTAACATGGTTGAAGGTTATAGGGTTATTATATATATATTTATATATATATATATATATATATATAAGCCCCTGTGGAGAGGGGTTTAGCTCCTCTATTGGGTTACACTCAGGGATTGACATCATGATAATCCAGCCATTCACAATTTCAGAGATCATCAGTGGTTGGCGCCACATGTGCCTCATTTCAGGAATATTAACTGGTTCGTCTCAGGTGAACCAAAGACATACTATTACTAGTGACTGGTGACTAAAATTAGTAGAGGAGAAACTGAATGGACCACAGTAGAACTGATTAGACCAGGATAGAATCAATCCAACCAAATTGACCAGATGCACGTTCAACTAGGGCAGTGCCAGTTGACGAGTGTCCCATGGGCTGTATCTTCCCACGGCAATATTCATTTGCTAACAGACCATTAAGAATCAATTGTTATTGAATATGTGAGTGGTGAACCACAAAGCATAGGCCTTAATGGTATAGCCTAGCCAGAATTCAATACATCTGAAAAGCTCAGGATCAGATTGTTATGATGTGTGATTATTTAAAGTGTTTTAAGGCTTAGTTGAAAGAGAATAAACTCTCCTAACAGACTTGAAAAAGGGGGGCATAAACATAGTTGATAGAAACCATTCATGCCTATTATTAAAACACCATGTCACACTTTGCTACATGCTAGGTATGCAACCAACTACTCCAGTAAGATGAACACCAGAAGTGTGAATAGTAATATGAAGTGAAGCACAAGTGCATAACTAGAGAGTGGTAGTTTTAAAACATGGTGGAGGTATCCAAAAATTCCTGCTAGCAAGGGTCACTTAAACAGGCTGACTAGAGGTATCCATAATGGTTGGTGAACTTGGCCCACTGGCCTGGGGTGCTAATCCAGGCTGAGAGCCTGCCCTTTTCCAGCAGCCCATCTTGTTAGACTGAGCTGTCGTAGCTTACAGTAATCTAATCCTAGCCACCAGCCACCTTGCATTTCCAAACACTAAAACGCTTACTCCCACACTATAGGGTCACACTTTGGCTCACTCATACATGTACACATGTCCACCTATACCGAGAAAAAACGCTGCCCTTTTAGTCTGTGCTACCCTAGGGCCAAAGCCCAGTACTATTGTTCTCATTGTGGGTGAAGCACCCCTATTCCCTTTCTGGACACGAATGTTAGTGGAGAAAACCAAGATAAGGCAGTCAGTCTTGTGTAGTCTATTTGATATTCATGTTTGCCATATAGAGCTTGTGGTATGAGTGTCACATGTCTGGGCCACCTTAACTCCAGCCTCTTACCTTCTGCATGTGCCTTGTAGGTCATATCCTGTCCATTACTCCTGGTGTTTTATGAGGCTACTTAACCCACAGCTTGACCTTCTGCTCCACCAGGTGTCTGATCCAAAACAGTCTCTTGGTGTATGGCAAGGGTCAGTTGCTTACAGGTCTTACTCTGTTTACAGCCATGCCATGGAGGCCACCATTTTACAAACACATGACTTTACCAAACTAACATAATACTGTAAGTGGTGCGAGCCAAGTGTACATGTTATTGTGTAATTCCTTCATTTAAAGTTATGTTTAAGAGCTGTACTGTTCACAGCTAAAGGTTTTTATTCAGATAGCTGCCCAAAGTTACAAGCAACTGAACTCATTAAGAGCTCTGAGTCATTAGACAAAACCAACACACATATTTGGCCATTATTATTATTTGCTTAATAGCTTTGCCTGCTAGCAGAGAAGTCTTACTCTACTTAGAAACTAGCGTATTCACTTGGAGAGACTGCAGAAAGAAAGAGACCCACAATCTGGTCACAATAGGGCCCTTTCAGGGCCTCATGAGCCCCCCTTTTCTCTCCCTCAGTTTCTGTGTCTTTGTTTCGGTTGCTCTCTCCTTTCCATTTATCTGATGGTCAAGAGGCTGCTGGTTACTTGTTGTTTGGTTGATCAGTTCTCTTTTTGTGATGTTGTCCCAATGTACCAAAGTAGGACTAATCTACCATAGCCTATAATGCCAGATTACCTCCTTCATTTCAAAGCGTTTATTGAGAATTGCAGTGTTTGCTTACATTTTATCGCATAAGCCTGAGTAAGACCTCCTTTCCCTTTTAATTTGTTTAATTTCTTCAGTGGTAATTGTGTGTTGTGTTGAGCAGCTTTGAGAATGGAAAGGGGATTGTGACTTATTCATGGCGCACTTGAGGAGCATGTATCGGCTTTCGTTTAAAGAGAAGATGTTTGTGTTATTGTGCTTGCGTTTGTGTGTTTGTTTGTATGTTGTATGTTTGTGTGTGTGTGTGTGTGTGTGTGTGTGTGTGCACAAGTACGTTGGTGTAGGTGTGTATAAGCTTGTCTAGGCCTCTGTGCCACAATTACATATAACTAATTCCATGTGACCTTTGCTGACCCCGAGGGTTTCTGATGTGACACTCAGAGGGAGACACAATAGACATTGAGAAGAAGAGCAGACAGAGACAAACAGGCAAGCACTCTATCTCACATAGTGCCAGACAGTCAGCCAGAATAATGAGGAGTGACACAGAGGACAGAGGCAACCAAATAGAGGCAGGAAGCACTGAGAACTATGTATTAACAGCCACACTTGCATGCAGACAGGTACACACACACAAACACGTGCACACACACAGACAATATGAGGTAGATGGAGTAAAAGGAATGAAAGGAAGAGGGCAGGCCCAGAATGGGCAGTTTATTTTTAGCCATAACAGTGCAACTAAGAGCAGTCTCCCTGTTGATGCTACCTCTCTGTTCCAGGGATACAAGAGGAGAGGGGAGGGGAGGGGTGGAGAGATGGCCTCCACCAATACTTCCAGAAAAGGACATTGAGTCAGTATAGACAGAGAGCAAAAGATCTCTGTAAAGATGTTACACAAATAAAAGCTGAGAGAGAGAAAGAGAGGGGAAAAGAGAGGGAGAGGGTGAGAGATAAAGAAAGAGATAAAGGAAATTTAATGAGAAGGACACATTACATTAAAATCAGATTATTTACATTCAAACATCTGCAGTTCCCCTTGGACAGCTTTGTGTAAACAAAGAGCTCAACATCAATTGAATCGATCAGTGGAAAGCTAGTGTTATGATGACTGCTATTTATAGGGAGGTCTGTGTGACACTGCAATGGTTGGCATCCTGCTGCTCCTGCACATGTTTTAGTCAGATTGTTCACATTGTTGTGATAATATTTCTATGAGGAACAGAGCCATATATTAAGTGATGTTCTGTGGATTTGTTTGCTTTTACATAATGGTTACATAATTATTGTCTGTTGTGCTACTGCAAGCATATGGCAATGACCTCTCAACGTGTGTTTTCTATTCAAACTGTAAACAAAGGTCAAAAGACCACAGACCCATAACACATTGTTATTTGTGCACATGGTGACAGCAGACAAGGGTTATTTGTGACTAAAAAGGCCTACACCAAAACAGCTTATTGGAGCCAGTCAGGATTTGAAAATCTTATTTTGCTTGGAATATCAGCATTATGTATGAAGATTTAATTAAAGATAAAATGGATAGCCTCTGAAACCATTCAGTGTATTTTGTAATTCCCATTTGAATTTTAATGTTCATAGCATCATATCTCTTTCATAGTCTGAAGCATTGCCTGACATTCAGGCAATTCAGATATGTGTGTCTCCTGTTTGAATACAGCAGAAGCTAATGGAGAGAGCAGTGTGGACTGGATTGAAGAAGAAAACACACCAAAAGAATATTAGATAAAAAGAAAAAAAAATGATAATAATGAATAGCCCGTTTACCAGTGTCTAACAGAGGATTTAGTCAATGTCTGTCTCTGCTCCTATGGGATGCTGCCTATGAGAGTGAGTGGGATTTCTGCAGCATCCATCCCATCCACCATACTGAGGCTGTCTGGCAGATGCAGCAGAAATGTGTTTTAAAAAGCTCTGGCTTGGGTGTTGTCTCGACAATCCTGAAACTCTATTTTGCTAGCACCATCTAGTGGCAGCAAATGTGTAGTGCATAGTTATGGGTGTGTAGTGTCAGGTTGCTTGTGTGATGAGAGGGCTCCCAAGAGCATTGTGTGGTCTGTCATTGACGGCCTACTATTGTAGACATGGTTGTATTCAATTTGTCCCTGATGTGTATAGATTCTTGAAATGTATGAGGGAGATGTGATATTCATTCTCTTGAATGTCACCACACATTTGTATTTCAGTGTTTGATTAGCCAGCCACTAGGCAGTGAAAGCTCTCTCTATCGCTCTGGGGACACATATGTGTGAATGCATGCCATGTAACTTGGTGTGTATCTCTCACTTCAGGACCGAAAACTGACCAAGGCAGAGCAGCAGCGCTTCAAGGAGGAGGCGGAGATGCTGAAGGGGCTCCAGCACCCCAACATTGTCCGGTTCTATGATTCCTGGGAGTCCGTGCTTCGCGGCAAGAAGTGCATCGTACTAGTCACCGAACTCATGACCTCAGGAACACTCAAAACGTCAGAACACCCTACCCATATCTATTATCATGTGATCAGTGACAGCTCTGTACTTTTACAGATCAGATTATTTACATTTATACTTCACCAAAAAATTGAAGCAGATATATTGTATAAATGATTCCATACATGCACTATTGAATTAGAATTTCTGTTCTGAATGATGTTATCTGTAGCAGTGTTTCCTTTACATTCATTTAGCTGCATTGAAATTCAGTGATATTTATATTATTGTTGGGTCTTTTGTGTAGTTACGTTGTTATTGTTGGTGATATCTCCCATCCAGCTCCAGCAGATTCCTTATTTGGCCACAAAATCCTGCTTTTGCTCTCTTCGTACAGTTACCTGAAGCGCTTTAAAGTGATGAAGCCCAAGGTCCTGAGGAGCTGGTGTAGGCAGATCTTGAAGGGCCTTCACTTCCTCCACACCAGGACCCCGCCAATAGTCCACCGGGACCTCAAATGTGACAACATCTTCATCACAGGGCCTACAGGCTCAGTCAAGATAGGAGACCTGGGACTGGCCACGCTTATGAGGACCTCCTTTGCCAAGAGTGTCATAGGTAAGCTACAGGAATAGACCAAATACTTTTGAGAACAATGCAAGGCATTTAGTAGCTACATCAGCAAACTGAGTCAGTGCCTATAAATGTGCGTTTCACTGCATTAAGCACTGCTGGCTTGAGTATAGATTATTATTGACATAGTCACTCTTAAATCCATGAGGGCAGCACTTACTGTAAATACAGAACACAGATGAGATGTTTGGCTCTGAAAGCCAACCAGAGTAATGCACTCTGAATATCATTTAGTTCAATAATGTTTAACTCAGGGAGCAGGAAGATTGATCAACAGGGGGATCACGGTTTCAATTGAACTTGGGGTCTCTTCTATTGACTTAGGAGGTTAAGTCCTTTATATATCGATAACTCTGGACAGTCTTATGCTACAGTAAATATAGATTGTTTTTTAATTGACTCATCCATTGTTTGGTCTTCACAGGAACTCCAGAGTTCATGGCTCCAGAGATGTATGAAGAGCACTACGACGAGTCTGTGGATGTCTATGCCTTTGGGATGTGTATGCTGGAGATGGCTACTTCAGAGTACCCCTACTCTGAGTGCCAGAATGCTGCTCAAATCTATCGCAAAGTCACAAGTGTGAGTCTCTTTAGCTCCTTTCACACAGATAAAAAAAAGCCGACTTGAAGCCAGCTTATTGGCGTGTAAAAGGGTCAGACCAGCATTTGTCAGACCACCAATAACTGCCCTCTGACCTAGTCATGAAGCCAGTTCAAAGCTGGCTTTTTTGCTGTGTGAAAGGAATACTTTAATGCATTACATGGCATATGTTAAGATGTGTTATTCTATATCACAAAGAGAACCAATCAGTTCATCTTGAGCCCAGCTGTTGAACACTCTGCCTGATATCATCTCCTGGCTGTGGTCAGGAGATGTTTTTAGAAGGTTTTTAGAAGACTAATCTGCGTTACTAGTAGCTGTATGTATAGCTTCCATTGCCTTTAGTGCACTTTCAAAGAGCTTGCATGGAACTCTTTGGTTCTGTAATTATTTCAGAAACACGTACAGATTCTGTATCTCATGGCGTATTTGTGGCAATGACATTGGACCTAATTAATTATTCGTTTACTTGAATGTGATCTCACCTCAGCTTCCTTCATCTTTTCTATAGAGAATATAGTAATGTTTGGCTACTTGGCTTACTAGTTGATATTAGTAACTTAGTTAAATAATAATTAATTAATTAATTAATAATTTTTATTAATTCTATAATGCTCAATATAGAATAGAGTTGATTTGTTCAAAATGACTTTCCCATGCCATGATGAAGTTTCATGATGTCCAAGTGAAGTGTCTCACTTCTGACTGGCTTGGCTGAATTTGGCTCTAGAAGACCACGGTGCTGTGGTGATTGCGGCATGGTAAAAATGTCTTAAATGATGATATACTGCATCTATTACGGCTCCCAAACCATTCCTTAATTTCCTGTTTTGACAAGAAGCCAGTCCGAAAAAATATTTTTTCTCTGCAGGGTATAAAACCAGCCAGCTTTGATAAAGTCAATGACCCAGAGATTAAAGAGATCATCGAGTGCTGCATTCGTCAGAATAAGAGCCAGAGGTAAGCAGTTTTTGTTCTCATAAAATGATGTATGGCATTGTCTCATGCAGACTTGCTGACGGGGCACTTGTAAAACTTCATGGTGCTTCTGTTACATGTGTTCCTTTTGTTTTCCTTCGCTTGACAGACTCTCCATCCGAGACCTCCTGAACCACGCATTCTTTGGGGAAGACACAGGGGTGCGGGTGGAGCTGGCAGAGGAGGACACGGGCTGCCAGGTCTGTCTGGCTCTCCGGATTTGGGTGGAGGAGCCCAAGAAGCTGAAGGGCAAGCACAAGGACAACGAGGCCATCGAGTTCAGCTACGACCTGGAGAACGACAGCGCTGAGGAGGTGGCTCTGGAGATGGTGAGACTCAGGAGCAATTGAGGCCTGACTAGGACAAAGGGGGGTTTGTGAATATTGGGTATGGGATAGGGTAGATGGACTAGCCTTTAAAGCCTTTAAAGCCTTAAAACCTGAAGGAAGGTCGGGAGAAAGAAATCCCACAGCTCATTTATCAGGCATTCGTAGCTAGTTCCTTCTGACCTAAATTCCTTTGACCTACCTCCTGCCTCAATTCATTAACTTTCTCTCTCTCTCTCTCTCTCTCTCTGTCTCTCTCTCTCTCTCTCTCTCTCCCTTTATAACAGGTGAAATCAGGCTTCTTCCATGAGAGTGATGCAAAGGTGGTGGGTAAATCCATTCGGGACCGAGTTACTCTGATCAAGAAGTCACGGGAGCGTCGTCAGCAGCAGCTGCTCCAGCAGCAGCAGGGCTTTGAAGAGAAAAGAGACTCAACCCTCACCTCCTACACCTGCCCCCATCCCGCTTGCCCCTCATCGCTGGGGCCAGGGGCAGCCGGGCAGACGGGAGGTGGTGGAGGAGGTGGAGGAGGAGGGCAGGAGTCTGAGGAGCTGCCAGAGGTGGACCAACATGTCAGGCAGCATCATATTCTCAGTGGGACGGCCCTCAGCCTGCCAGGTAGACTATGGTCTTTCATCACATACATCATCACATCATATATCCTAAATGATTGCATGGGAGTTAATCAGAAAGGGCAGTGGATATTGAGACTTGGACAAATATATACTATGTCCTTACTTACTTTTTTTAAAATCCCTTGTTGTTTTTACATGTCTCAATTGTCTTTCATTCAGAAGGTGAGAGCATTGGGTCAGCCAGCTGTGAATCTTATGCAAGTGGACAGAGCCAGGCATACTCTCAGCAAGGGGACTCATATACCCACTCCCAAGCTATTCTCCCCTCTACCGTGTCTGTAAGTCTATACTGTTTCCACCTTGTTCAAAAAATAAACCAAATCGATCCATTCACCATGTTTGAAATTATTTTATTAGTAAATCATATTGTTTATCTGTTTTCTGGCACTGCAGAGTACTGGAGTTGTGGCTCATCCCCAAATGCTCCCCATTGGTCAGAGCGGAGGGGGTCCAAATGTGCCTATTGGTCAGAGTGGTGGTATCTCCAGCATGTCCATAGGCCAAAGTGGAGGGGCAGCTGTTGGTCAGACGTTCATTCAGCCCAGTCCCATGGCAACACAGGTCTCACCAAGTGTACCTCAACAATATTCTCAGGTGAATAGACTGATCTGATATTATTAACTCAGAATTAGATGTATTCACATTACTTCCTGACATTTTTTTCACTCAAATAACTATTTACCCAACTACAAATCATCCTCATTATCCTCAGAGACTGACTGTCTGATTTTTTTGTTCTCTAAATTTTTTTTAAATGTGTTGATTATTAATGTCCCTTGTCAACGCTTACTCTGACCATATTTTTCTACCCTTGTCTTTTCCCTCTTCTTACAACATCACTCATCATTCTGTCACTTCTATTGCTAAATAAACACAGCCATACCATTCCGATGGATCACAAAT
>CABFOQ010024766.1:20195-32656 GCA_900660455.1 Gephyroberyx darwinii
GGACGAGTTATCCGAGCTACACTCGCTCCTCCCCTCGTCTTTCCCTCCACCCACCTCCTCCTCAGACACGTCCCCCCATTCCTCCTCCTCAACCACCTCCCGTTCTTCCTCCACCTCTCCCGACCCAGAGAGTGATAGAGGAGGAGAGGATGCTTCCCCAGAGGTGCCCACTTCTGCTGAGCTGGGCCCGGTAGAGCAGCAGCCTGCCCCATCTCTCCCCTCCACCTCCGCCTCCTCCATCCCCCCTTCCTCCCTCCTGCCTCCCCATCAGGATGCCCCTGCTGGGCCCCAGCGCCCACCTGTGCCAGGAAAGCCAACCGTTCTTGTGAGTGAATGCCATTCATTTGATTGTAAATCTGAGTGTGTGTATATACAGTCAACTGTATCTGAATATTGTATTTTGACACTTAAAATGTAAATTTCAATAAACATATAATTATCCAGCTTACAGTGAAGAGGAGACACCGCTGGATAAATGTGACTCTTCTGTGATGGTGTGATGTGATGTTATATTTCAGTGTCTTTCTTCCTTCCTGAGTGTCTCATCTCCATGCAGCCACTCTTAACTGTCACTGTGGCTTATTCCCTTTCCCTTCGCCCCTATTTCTAGGCTGTTCCCCCACACTCTGACACCAGTACCCCAGGAGACGCATTGTGGCCCCCTAATCAGCATCTGATCCCCCTCCGGCCTGGACAGCAGCAGCACAATGCAGGAGGTGGATATTTTGGCCTAAACCTGACATGTCCTAGTATCAGAAATCCTGTTAGCAAGAAATCCTGGACTCGCAAATTCAAAAACTGGGCGTGCAAACTGCGCCACTCCGCCAGCTTGTTCAAGAAGCCCAGAGTCCAGCAAGGTAGCGTCTTCTTAGAGAGCGAGCGAGAGAGAGAGAATGAGGTGTTGGGGCATGGTCTTAAACCTAATGTTTAGTGTCCTAGTGTTAACATAGAAATGTAACTTTCTAAACTGTCAGGAATGAATAACTGTTAATGTTAAAGGATGTTTACGGATAAATTAATCTGCTTTTGTATATTGTAATGTGACTGTATAGTGTCAATGTTGATATCACTACATACATTATTGTTCTTTAAATCTTTTGATTTTGCTGAATTGCTTTTTACTAAATTTCATTTTCTTGGCAATCTTTCTTTTTGCATGGGTTATTCGCCCAGGGGCAAGAACAGTGGAGAGTAGAGAAGGGTGGGAGATTGGCACAGTGTAGGAAGAGGTTGGCATCAGAAGCCTGATGCCCATCCCAGTGCAGATGTGCTCTGGAGTAAAGCCCGGCTGTGCCCAGGACATATCCCTTCATATGATCCCCACAGTCCACAGGCACTGCCAGCACCAACCATCTCACCTCACCTCCACCTGCTGGCTCAATGTAGACAGCACCATGCACCTCAGCACGAGGGCTCATGTCTGTGCTAATGTCAGATAAGGCCGATGCTAAGTCATTGTGTGATCAGTTGTTATTCAGAATACGTGTATGCTTTGTATGACAGAGCGAGACAGAGAGTCAGCTCATACAGCACTGCTCCACAAGACGTAGATGTAGATGCTATGCTATTTTTGAACACTAGTTTTGACACTTGCATTAACAGTATGTGATATCCAGATAATGATGAAAGACATCATTATCAATCATTTCTACTATATATTGTGCACATTGTCCAGGGCTTACAAGTTACTGTCAGGTTCTTTCTTACCTGGGTAGGCTTTTTGTAGGGCTAGACTTTATCATATTGTTTTGTAAGCCAACCTTCTTGCATGTATTTGTCTTTATGTGTGCTACAGTAGCCATGTAGTCATTGCCACTAGAGCATGTGCATGGACATGTACATTATGTTCAACATGTGTCTATATAGTGATTGATCATTATCAGTAGCATCTATAACAGGCTGCACATTTCCAAGTTGATCTTAAATGATGCAGTGAATCCATATAGACACCCTTCCCAAATATCAAACACACTGAACAATATCACTGTGTAGATTTCAAATGTGATATTGGGCTCTGTTGTCTGGTATATGAGTGGGACAGTAGTGAGTCAGTGAGAATGAGAGAGTGGATGTGTGGGTGGGTGGGGGTACACTGTTATAAACTTTCAACTGCCATTCCATAATATGCTTTTTCATTTAATGACTTACTGTAATTTTGCCTTTAATTAAACATGTATTAACCACCCCTCCCCACACCCCCATGACACGTTTTAATCATGTACTTTACTGCCATAAAAGCTTACGTTGATTGTTGAGATTATTACTTTTAATTTAAAATGCTGACTGCCACAGTGTTCAATATAATGTTTACACATTCTCATAGCCCTGCATCCAACCCATGTAAGTCACAAGGTTGTTGATGATGTGGTGTGATATTGGTGGGTGATTTTTAACACTGCGTCTTTGTGTCTGTGTGTTCATGTCTGTCTGTGTGCACCTATATATCCCTCTGTGATGTCCCTTTTTCTGTTTCTGTGTGCTTCTGTCTGTCATCGTCGTTCATGTGTGTCTTTCACCTGTGTCTCTATGTGCTTATCTCCGGCTCCTTGTCTCTCCCCTCTTTGTTTTTCATCCCCCATCTCTTTATCAGATGGACAGTCCAGCCATCAGGCTCAGACAGAGGAGAAGGAGGCTGCCCCCCAAAATCCACCTCAGTCACGCAAAGGACGATTTCAGGTTGGGACAGTACTAATGGTTTTACCCTCATCACTCACCATTCTAAACTCCAGTGTAGACTGGACAAGGAACAGACAGCTCATGGCTCCCACCTCCTCTGCCATCAGGTGACTCCAGTACCCCAGCCTCCTCAAGTCTCTCCCCCCAAGGAGGAAACTTCAGGTCAGCGTAGTGGTCACAGGAAAGTGGGGCGCTTCTCTGTAACCCAGGCTGAGACAAAGAAAGAGGAGAGACTGACTGACAGCTCCCCTGTGTCTCCTGATTTGGAGAGGGAGAGGAGGAGAACCCGAGGGAAGGAGGGAGAGAAGGAAGAGGGTAAGAGGACCCCAGCACTGGCCCAACCACCTCGAGGTCACGGGCACAGCCACTCACCCCTGGGCAGCAGTGATGACGATGAAAGCGAGCTGGAGGATGAAGACCTGAGGAGAGAGCTGCACAAGCTCCGAGAGAAGTGAGACTGGGAGGGGAAAGATAGAACAGTATTCTCTTCCAAATTGCCTCCTCCTGAGTGGTGTCCTGATTTCTTTTTGACTAACAAGATACTTCTTTTATTTCTTTTATCTCCGTTCATTGTTGCTTCCTGCCTGAAATCTTTACGACCATTATTTTCATGATTTCCCAAACCTACAATACCAATCCTCATCTCCTTCTCCATGTTTTGTATCTCCTCCTCCCTAGGCACATCAAAGAAGTGGTGTCCCTTCAGGCCCAACAGAACAAAGAGCTGCAGGAACTGTACCGACAGCTCCGTTCCCTCAAAGACCACAGCCAGACTCTGCCTCTCCCCCTGCCCCGGACCCCTCCTCTTCCCACAACACCTTCAGCCCTGTCACCTCGCAGGCCCCGGCCGGCCAAAATCAAGCTCCGGCCCCGGCCTCACTCTCACATGGACAACAATGGAGTTGCACACCCTGGTAACTTTTTTCTCTTTATTCTCTCTCTTTCTCTGTCTCTCTCTTTCTGTGTAACTATTTTGTTGTGGCTCTCCTCCAGGGATTCAGCAATCCAGTAGTTTCTCAGGTGGAGAACAGAGTAGACTACCCCCGTACTGCAACCCAGAGCACCGCACCCCACTATCCACGAGAAGAGGTAGCGTTTGTCACTCAGGCATGGAGGTAACACACAATTAGTGATGATCAGTGGTTAAGAAAATGTCCCTTCATTTTTTCCACAGACAACAGTCCTCCTAGAAAGAGCACATTCACAGATGAATTGCACAAACTGGTCGATGATTGGACGAAGGAGACGGTGGGCCCTGCCCCACCCAAGCCCTCGCTCAATCAGATCAAGCAGATTCAGCAGGTGCAGGAACTGGGAGGCTGGAGCCAGCCAGCTGAGGTAGAACTACACACTGTATAGTACATATCCTATTATACATACAGTATAAAAATACTATATATTTATTATATGGTAAAAGGTGATCATGAATGCTGTGCTATCTTCAGTAGGAGAAAGTTGTGCTCTCATATTCCCTTAGCACTCATAACTATATCCCATGCAGGTGGCTCCACCTGGTTGGTTTCCAGTGGCACCACTGAATCCCCAGACATCCCCGACCCCTACCAGCCTGCCTGTGGCAGTCCCATCGCATTACACAGGGGGAGGAAGCCTGGCCACCCTGCGCTCCCCGGGACCACCACCACAAACGCACATGGCTCAAGTCCCACAGCTGCAGCAAAGTTTACACCTCCATCAGTCTCTTCCACTCCAGCAGATGTCCTATCAGCAGTCCCCACTCCGCCAGCAGATACCACAGCCCCGGATGCAAACTCCCTTACTGTCTCAGTCCCAGTCCATGCAATCACAGTCACAACCCATCACCCAGCTGCCCCACTCACCACCTCAGAACCAACCTCTGTTGCCTTCCCAAATGCCCACATCGCCAATGCCCCATGCCGGGTCTCTGTTGCCTGGCACTGGCAGCACGGCACCCACAGATAGCGGTGCTGCCACTGGGGGGACATTCTGCTCCTGTTCGTCATCCTCTTCCTCCTGCTCCTCCTCCTGCTCTACTGCTGCTCTGCCTTCCAGTGCCAAACTTCACCCAACACCCCCCACCTCCACTCTTCCTCTGGGACAGCAATGAAACCATGGCGAAGAGTGAGGTAGATGCAAAGGAGTGAGTGATGGGAAGACTAGTTGGGGCAAGATGTAAAGCAAATCCGTACAGAAGATTGGATGTGTGTATGCGAGAGAGGTGTGACCACAACGAGCAAATGGATTCCAGTGTGTTTCTGGATAGGATGGGGAGTGAATGTGAGAGATGGTAGATTCTAGTATGTACAGACAGAGGGTAATATGGAACACAGGGGCTGGTGGTTATGAATAACGGTATGTTTGGGTGTTGAGTTGTATAAATTCTGTAATGTGTGAGTGTGTGCATTTGTGAGTGTGTTCGTGCTTTCATGTCTTGTCCAAGTACATATCCCTTATGTGTTCTGACACAAATTAACAGTCATGTTTTTGTTTTCAGTCCAACGCAGCTGGACCTGAACTCTTGACATGAAGGACACACAAAGGTGTATTGACATTAGTGTTTCATTTGTCAATGCTTACAGTGAAAGGACTATCAATTTTAAAAGTGCAATTAGTAACTGTCATATAAATCGATCCTCATGTATTGTAGTGATTTGTCTGTAAGGCATAAACAAAATATTTTTGTAGAAAGCACGTTGACAAAAACCAGACATTTAAAACTATAGGCCTATAGCACAAAGTGTTTCAATGGGCAGTGAACTGTGACACAATTAAAATAACAGCATGTTACACAGTAGAGCATGGTAATGTTATTTGGCTACCATCACTACCACAATGCCACTAAGCACACTGTTCTGCAGTGTAATGCACGGGCACAGCATGTACTTAGTTTGTATTATTTGCATTAAGTAGTAGTGATAAATTAGAAACTATTTGAATTCAATTATAAATTCTGATTCATTTTCGTAAAATGCTGGTAAATTGAAACGTCATCTCTGTTCAGCAGACTTTTGTATTGAGGTTAACTGAATATTCACTCAACCCAAGACTGCATGACCTTATGGCTACCTTGACTTGCCTGAACATAGTGCAATCTGCTTACACTTATATTTATGAAATCACATCTGCACATCTGCAGCCAGCTGAGGTAATTTATCAGTAATTTATCATAAGTCAATTGGTTTTCAATATAATAGGATTTTACCGTAGACATTTTGCTTTCAATTTCAGCACTGCATATCAAGGTGTCATATTGAGGAGGAAGATGAAAGAAAAACTGCCAAGTTATGGAATGGGAAGACCATACGGGTTATTCCCATATTGCCTTTTAATTACTACATTTTTTGTGAGTGTGTGAGTGTGTGTATTTTTTCTGTGTGATAAAGCTTTGTTAAACTGCTGCACTGCATCATAAATTGCATCCCTGTTGCTTTCATTCAAAGCGGCCTCTCACATTAAATGTCACTGTACCCAATTTAAAATGTTTACTCTGAGCCCACGTCTTGGGCTTGTCTCCACAAGAAACAAAACAAGTTGAGTGCTTAGACCTGTAAAGGTCAAAAGTTTTGTCATCAAATACCATTGTGAGATCCTCACTTGGCTATGTGTTAAGTTTGTTTGGCATTGTATTGGTTCTTTATTTCAATTGTGAACTATTGTCTTTGATCATAGGATGTTTCAGTGTGAATGATTCTTTTATAAGCTTGACTGTGGACCGTAAAAGTGCTTCATGCACACTGCAAAAGGTTTACTTGATTCCAAAATGTTCCATTCCTCTATTTCTAAATTCACTTAAATGATAGATGCAGGGATACACAGAGTAATACATCTACAGATGTTTTATTGGGTTATCAGTGCACTTAGCCATACACACATTTGACCATTAATGGTCAAGCATTGATACATTTTTGAAACCTTATTTGGTACAATAGGTAGTCTGTAGTCAAAGCAGCATTTCTGTTTTGTTGAAATTAATGATGGGAGAGATTTTGTGCCACAACAAAGGAGATTGTACAGGTTGTGAAAGACTGCTAAATGTGAGTTAAAGACACACTTAAAATATGAAAGGTTAAGGAGAAAGTTTGTGCTAAAGCTATGGTTGTTCAGGAGTAAGACTTTGCAATTGCATAATCTAGAATTTAACATAAAGGTTTTCAGTATTTATGTTGTTTTTCAAGACAACCCACATTTTCACAGAGATGTAGTTCATTATTAGTGAAGATGAGTTACTGTGCTGCCATGTCCAATACTAACATGTTGACCACATGCCACAGCTTTGATGATATTCATGACAGGAAATGTGAAGCTCGCCCTGTCCTTGAAGTGTTACCAAAATGTTACCGAAAAGAAAAAAATTATTTTTGTATTTTGAAATGGGGGTTGTACAAATTGTAAAATTGTGTTCTCATCATTATAAATCGGAGGTTATTTAAAACTAGATAACACTGGTTCTCATCCCTGTTTACATGGGACTCCCCTGCTTTTACCTCTGGCCTGAGAATTTACCATACCTCTCTGGGTCGGGACAGGCCAGGGTCATTTTGAAGCTTATATTCTGAGAATTCTTGGTCGTTTAAGAGATAATGTTATTGCATTTTTGAAACTAATACATGACACACGAGAATGCTAAATAACACAATGGCACAAGCCTACCTGCTGGGATGCAGACCAACAAAATCCAACAAAACTTTGGAGAGTCCCAAAATGGCATGACTGAGAACCAATGATTAAAGGACATTTGAACAGAGAAACCTAGAAAATAATAAGTATGTTGCCGGTGATTTAGCCTCTGTAAATTGTAACTAATTCAACTATTGATTTTATTTATGTTTTGTAACTAATCGAAATAAATGATGGAGTTAAACATCAAACTGATAATATTGTGGGTTTTATTACATGCCGTAATTTAGCTTGGCAGCATCTTGGTTGTTGCATTTAAATACCTGTATCTGAAAAGAAGAAAGGTTCAGCTCGTGCCAAAGGACGTGCTGTGTCTGTGCAACTTTTCTTTCCGCCCTAAACGCTCTGTAACGTTTTGACTTGCTGAATGCAGCTTCACAGATTACTAGTCACAACTTTATTGTTCCTTTAACAGCAGACAGCGACGAGCAACCGTCTGGCGCTGCTGCCTTTGAAATGGCGTTGATGCGTTTACGTACTCAATTATTTTTAGTTATTGTGCTCATTTAGGTGTTTGGGGGTATTTTTTCCTGGCCAGTGTCAACTTCTGGACGTGACCTATATATTTGGACATTGCAGTGTTGTTAAACGAAAATGTGGTAAAGCTGTTTGTAAATAATTTACGCTGCATAATAAGGCCGCAGCTCCCCCCGAGCTGTCGTAGGGATTTCAACAGCTTTTGAATGCTTGGCCCTGGCGCAGCCAGGATTTGGTAAGTTGCTAACGACCGATTTCGCTGGTTAGCTTATTAAAACAATACTTCATGAATTTAGTTAACATTTTCAGACGCAGGCGATGTGTTCCATAAGTTTGAAGTCAATTTTAATAGTATCTAAGCTTTTATTGTGTGAAATAACCTGTTAGTTAACATTAGATAGACAACATGGCTAGCTTGCGTGCTAAAACACGTTAGCGCTTAGCTAGGTACCAACAACATCCAGGCCCAGGGGATAGCGTGTTTACAAATAGCGAGCTACGAACAACGTTGCCAAATTTGCTAACGCTACAATCAGAGAGTACAAAAGAGGTCTTTTTAAAATTACCGTCTATTTAGTTGACCATCTAGCTGTTAACTCTCCAGTTTGTATTTGACGAATAGGTATTCTTTTGTTAAAGTTGTGTTGATATGGACTTTTCTAAAGGTTAAACAGCCAATTTTAGTAAGCTTGAATTTTAGGTAAGAGGTCTGTGACAGGAGCTGGTTTTACTCATTTTACGTGCGAATAAAGTATGTGTTATCTACTAATAAGGTGGCAGGTCTCATGTCGTTTAACTTATGTTTTGTCTTTCTCACTTATTTCAACAGGTTCACTGGTGTATGCTGTTTGCGATGTGTGTCAGCAACAGGCATCTGATAGTGAAGTGTCAGACGGACAGCTCAGTTAATCAGTAACATTACCCTTAATATACATCTTTATTTGGCTGTTCATGAAATCAGCCCGTTGACTTTGTCCCTGCCTCCTGAATTTGATTCTGACTTCTAAGTGAATTGATATCTCAGATAGTGGGAACCAAGTGTCCATATACACATTCAGTATGGCATCAGTGCCAGTGTACTGCTTGTGTCGCCTACCTTACGATGTGACACGCTTCATGATTGAATGTGACATTTGTCAAGACTGGTTCCATGGAAGGTGAGCCATTTTCCAAAATGTTCACAATGTTTGACATTGATTGCTTCATGCATGTAATATCCAAATAATATATTGTGTGACTATCTGGTCATATTTTGAATCTTTGTTGCAAGGTTCATATAATTATAAATGGCAATAGATTAATCCCATCAATATCTAATGTTTAGTTGTTGTGATACATTACATGTCTTCTTAATGTCTGATGTGGTCACAAACCATCATCGATTCAGTTCATTCAATCTGGCTCTGTTCTGCACATCTTTATATGATAGATTACCAATGTTTTCTGTGTAGTTGTGTTGGAGTGGAGGAGGACAAAGCAGCAGAGATTGACTTGTATCACTGCCCCAACTGTCAGGTCACCCATGGGCCATCTGTCAGTAAGTTACTATTCCTTGGGTTTGCTTTCATGCCTTTTTCTGAATTTTATATTTCCTTGATTGAATTGTACATTTAGCATGTACAATTATTTATGCACCAACCAAATCCAATTTAGTTGCCTCCATGTTTGGATTACCTCTTTCTTTAACACAGTTCTGCAGTTGTTGATCTTTGTTCTGCGGTCCTTTCCTCAGTGCGTAAGCGCCGTGGGGGGAATAAGCAGACAGACGGGGGTCCTGCTCCAGGAAGAGATCCTAGTCGACCTGTCAAAACAGGCAGCCCACAGTTTGTCAGGGAGCTCCGGAGCCGCACCTTTCCAAAGTAAGTCTCTACTCTGCTGCCCACAAAGGCAAACAGCAGTCACTGCTTTAATGTCTTTTAAGGTTAAAAGGTCATGGGCAGGGTTTCGGTTTAACCTCAAAGTCCAAAAGAGAGTGTGGGTGTGGGGGTGTGTGGGTGTGGGGGTGTGTGGGTGTGTGGGTGTGTGGGTGTGGGATCACAATCACACCTTGTGTGCATATCTGTGTGTTTCTGTGACAGTGCGGATGAAGTGCTGTTGAAGCCGTCGGGGGCCCAGCTGACAGTGGAATTTCTTGAGGAGCGTTCATTTAGTGTTCCTGTCATGGTACTGAGGCGGGATGGCCTAGGCATGAACCTGCCTCCATCGTCATTCTGCGTCAGCGACGTAGAGCACTACATCGGTAAACTCCTGCCAATTTTAGGGCTTATCAAGTTTTGTTTTGTTTTTCTGTGGTGTACAAAGTCTTTCATCAGACACTGTTGTTGTGTCATGTACGCATTTGTCAAACATATTGATTCTGTGCCAATTGCAGGTGCAGACAAACAAATTGATGTGATTGATGTATCTCGCCAATGTGACCTGAAGATGCGATTGGGAGACTTTGTGGAGTACTACAATAGCCCCAACAGAGACAGAGTGCTCAATGTGATCAGCCTGGAGTTCTCTGAGACCAGGTACACAGAAAGAGATTTACCTCATTGGCAATTCATTTAGTGCATTTACTGTATTGATTCAGTGTCTTGTTACTCGAGTCCAATATCAGTTCAGGTAAAATAAGAAGTTCATAATGCAAGTGAACTCTTGTTAGTAGAAACTGAACATAGTGGTTGACTGTTTTAGGCTCTCAAACCTCGTGGAAACTCCAAAGATAGTGAGGAAACTGTCATGGGTGGAAAACCTCTGGCCTGAGGAGTCTGTGTTTGAACGGCCCAACGTGCAGAAGTATTGCCTGATGGGAGTGAAGGATAGCTACACAGACTTCCACATTGACTTTGGAGGCACCTCAGTGTGGTACCATGTCCTGAGGGTGAGAGGAAAACAAATTCTGGTGACTTATTGGAGGGTTTCAGGTGAAGCCAAGAGTTACACTGACTGCAAAACAGAAAACATTGCATAGATTCATAGATTCAACTGAATGTGAAGAATTAATTATTTGAATACATGTTGGCTATTGATTTGACCATTATAAATTGGCATCATATCAATATTGTATTTGTGTGTGTGTTTCTCTTCAGGGCGAGAAGATCTTCTACCTGATTTCACCCACACCAGCCAACCTGGCCCTGTTTGAGCGCTGGAGCTCCTCATCCAACCAGAATGAGATGTTCTTTGGAGACCAAGTTGATATGTGTTACAAGTGCTCTGTCAAACAAGGAAACACCCTGTTCATTCCAACAGGTAAGCTGCAGTGTGTTTTGTTAGCACATGGCGCTAGTTGTAGTAGTCACACAAGTCATAGTCAAATATTGGTTAAATTATTTTGGATATGTGATGTATGTATGATGTGTGTGTCTTCCAGGGTGGATTCATGCTGTGCTGACTCCAGTGGACTGCTTGGCCTTTGGAGGGAACTTTCTACACAGTCTCAACATTGACATGCAGCTGCGGTTAGTTGCTTCAGGCCCCTTTCACACCAGTCACATCTGCTCTCAGTGTGATCTCTGACTTGACCTGTGCTGTATTATCGTTCCCTTCAGGGCGTATGAAATAGAGAAAAGATTAAGTACAGCGGACCTGTTCAGATTCCCCAACTTCGAGACTGTGTGCTGGTATGTCGGAAAGCACCTTCTTGATACATTCAGAGGTAAGGGATTTTAAATGATGGTACTAATATGAATTGCCTCATACACATCTCTGCCCCTGTTTTTTGTGAACTAAAACACTGGCCTGTGTATATCTCATTGTGATGGTACCCATCCTGTGCTGCTCTACCTTGCAGGTCTGAGAGAAAACCGAAGACACCCGGCCACTTACCTGGTTCATGGAGCTAAGGCCCTGAACAATGCCTTCCGCGGCTGGACCCGAAAAGAGGTCAGGCAACCACAAGTCTAGACGTACTAAAATGATGGGCACCACACTCACTCCATTATATGACGTTTATATATCTAGAGAAGATTAAAAATATGTTTTGGCCAAGAAGGCCTTCATCAGACAACAAGAACATGCACTAATATATACAGTGTTTATTTTGTCAGAACTATGATGTTACAAAACTGTAATATTTTGTCATATATGATTGTCATATTGATTTCCTCACCCTCAGGCTTTGGCTGAGCATGAGGTGGAGATTCCAGAAACCATCAAGACTCAGCAGCTAGTGAAGGACCTGGCCAAGGAGATCCGTCTGGTTGAGGTAAATAGAGGAAGCACTCAAAGTTCATACAATGGGCCTCATTCACGAAACATGCGTACGATCAGTTTTGATCATATAACGTTAGTACGAACGTTTCTACGAACATAGTCGGATTCATCATTTTGTTCATATCTGAATTTGTTCGCTTGTTACGATCAAATCCTACGCGTGCTTGGGAACATGCGGAAATGTGTTTGTGTGTTTGGAAACAAGCGGGAAGGCTCTTAGAACGGCTTATTCTTTATGAAAAATCCATTACAGTAGTGCCAAACCTCAACAACAACAAGATGTTTCAGTGGCCTTGTAGAAGAAAAAGATTTAATAGGCTGAAATGGCGTATTTGCCGAACTGTCCTCATTCATAACAACACAAGATTATCCAACTTGTAATGGGTTGATCACATGGACTTGGACATCTTACAAATACAATTACAGTCCTACCATCTGGTGAAGATGCAGCC
>CABFOQ010024767.1:0-12322 GCA_900660455.1 Gephyroberyx darwinii
GGGTGGTCAGAGAGCCATCATCTTCAACAGGATTGGAGGAATGCAGATGGACACTGTACTGGCTGAGGGGCTGCACTTCAGGTACTAACACACATTGATTGGTTTATTGTATCCATACTGGTTGCATCTTTACTGGCTTAAAGGAAAAATCCACTCTAAATTAAAAACAGCTATTGGCAGTGTACCTTGTATTTCTGGGTCCATTTCATTGTTTGGAGGTGTATTTTTCATATTCCTGGGATTATTTGGCCAAGCGTTGACGGCGTGACATCACCTCAAGATACTTCCAGCGTAGCTACTATGGAGTTGAATAGGAGAAACAATCTAAAACATCAATGGTAAATATTAGGTGTTTGTGTCAGTCACGTAGACTCAAATAGCATGGGCGACTCACCATTTTGCTAGCGCTACCGTTATTGATCTCTCCACCTACACTCAAACCACAGCTTCCATGGGCTTCCGACTGGGGAAAAACTCAACCTCCTAGTGCTAATTCCGAATAGGAAATGTGGGAACTTTTTGAAGGCTCCGACATCTCCCACCTGACGGTACAAATAATGAAAGTGTGTCAAACATGACTGCTGCAAATCCACAGTCCACAGTCCAAGGTAATAAAAATAATAACTAGTTACAGTTGCGAGAAAGTTTGTTTACCCCCTTTTGAATTACCTGCATAAATGGCTCCTAAAATATGGTCTGATCTTCATCTAAGTCATAACAATAGATGAACACAATGTAATTTAACAAATGGCACAAAAATGTACTTAGTACATGTTTTGCACAGCGCAGCTGGACGAAGTATGGCGGAAACGCAGGAGGTGAGCAATATGTAATGAAAATGTACTCATGCCGAGCAGAAATTATTAAACCATATTATCTGTTATCAGTCAGTCTGCTATAATTGCACGAACGTCCAGTTGCGCTGTAGACTTTCCCTTATGCTCCAGTGATCGTGCATAACATTGCTGATCACTGATTGGTTATGAGCTCTGGAGGCAACTTCATTTTGATTGGTGCATACGTGTGTAGATTTTTTCCTCATGGTAGACGGAAATATAGTGCCAAAACCATGTGAAGTTTTGTGTCCCCACAACTTGAGATCCACACATGCATGCATATTGACAAATGCATATTCAAAACTCAGAAGACAGGATTTGTACTTGTGAGATGTGCACAAATCTTTTTTGCTGTGCACATATATATATTTTTACATTTGTGACTCTCTAAAAACATTTGTATTGTTGTATTGGCATCATATTCACTCCATATTGGGTCATGCAGCATGGCAATCTGCAAAAATCAACAGTTTATGAGTAACTACAAATACCTGGTGCAGTTCATTTTGTTGACAAAGCAACTTGTTAACGTTGCAATGGAGCTAGCTAGCAATGTGTTCCCAACGAGTTGAACACGTAAACAATGGGCAGTGGGAAATCTTACCACCTTTCTACTTCGTCCAACATGACGTGAATGCAGTAGCATGTCCGTTCTCTGGGGTTTGTCAAAAGGAATTCTGGGAACTATAGGAAACCATTAACTGAAGTAGAAGTAGACAAGGCAGGTTGAGGGAAGGTGGGTACAATAATAAAGGTAAATTACAAAATAACTCCTGGAATGCACTGAACATCACAGAATGATGATATATAACAGTGTAAGAGTATATGAGGGTGGAATTTTCCTTCAACTGGCTTATAGGATCCTATGCTTTTATTGACTGGCTATTTATACTGTAGGATCCCATGGTTCCAGTACCCCATCATCTACGACATTAGAGCCAGACCCAGGAAAATCTCGTCTTTGACTGGCAGCAAGGGTAACGAACACGCACGCACACTTGAGTCACTTTTTCCGATATTGAGTTGACAGAAACTATTTCCAGTAGAATGGCGACTGCTACCATTCAATTCAGGCCTGAAGTGCTAGTGCAGCTACAAATCAATGCTGCCACGAAAACTGTGATGTGGCCTGGTGTCCAAACTTTTTAAATTCAGCTCATTCCCTTTCCATTGTGTTAACATCATTGAGCTACTCCTGATATTGATTAATTTCAACTTTAGGGATTTTCCCGTTCCTTATCTACCTCAGGTTCGGACTCCTATTGGGTATCTTACAAGCTACAGCTGAGAGATTGTGGGAAACATTGTATGTATCTGTATGCGTGTAGACCTCCAGATGGTGAGCATAGCCGTGCGAGTGTTGTCCAGACCCATGGCTTCCAACCTGCCGGCCATGTACCAGCAGCTGGGGAAAGATTACGACGAGAGAGTCCTGCCCTCCATTGTCAACGAGGTTCTCAAGTCTGTGGTGGCGAAGTTCAACGCCTCCCAACTCATCACACAGAGAGCCCAGGTACTGTTCATGTTACTGCTCACTGCCTGGCAAGATCTGCACAGAATGCTGGTTGGACTTAAAATTAGGGTCCCATAGCTATACATTTTTGAAGGCCAATAGTGATATTTTTGGATTGAAGCTGATATTTCAGGCCAAGTATTCAGAGTTTCCTCCAGAGTTGTATTCTTGTCAGGGTGGGAAAGCTTCTGAAACAGCATTTAGACAATGGGACAGTGACAGTCTACATTTAAACCCGGATAATATTACTACTATTACCACTACTACTGTTATTACTGATAAGTTGATGCAGACTTGTGCTGACTTTGATCAAAATGTCTCATTAGAATCAGTTCAGGTTAAGGGCTTTCTGTAGTCAACCAGCATAGTATTGATCAATTCTACAATAAATATGTTGAAATGGCGTGTGTACTCTAGGATACTGGCACAGGGTTAATGAGGGTGATGGTGAGCAGGAATAGTCATGGTCAGATGACTTGTTGAATTGAAGATACTGAGAGGGGTGGGTGTATGCTGCAAAGACCTTATAAAGAAGCATCCTAAAAAACAAGTTAAATGCAAATAATAAATAGTAAATTAATTAATTATCTTCATTTCTTATCCTGCTGCTTCAGATAAACTCATACTTCACATATAGATTGGTTTACATCATACCTGGAAGGCAGAGAGTAATGTGTTGGGATTGGTGCCGTATGCTCTGCCCCCCTGAGATGCAGGATGGGCAATCCTCAGGGCTCAATCTTGGGGCCGTTGATTTTTAGCTTGTACATAAATGATTTACCAGAAAGCTGTAGTGGTGTTGACAACTAAATGTATTGCAGATGATACTATATGTGGCTGCAAAAACTCCTCAGTTGGCAGCAGAGATCTTAACAAACCAAATGAATAATGTAAGCCAGTGGCTTAAAAATAACCACTTGACACTTGAGATATATATTTATTACATATCATGGAAACATACAGTGGGATCCAAAAGTCTGAACCAAGAACTGTTTGTTTTCATCATTTATCAAAAACTAATACACATTTTTTTACTCTTTTTACTCTTATTCAAGAATGCATTATTAAGAACTGATACAAATAAACAAAAAATGTATATCTTTGAGAAATGCTCATATGAAATTGAAATATGTTTGAATATCTTGTTCACACCATTTGTTAAGGTTTTCTCAAATTGTTGTCACACCATGTATTTCATTTAAATGTTAACACATATACTGTATGCTCCTAATGCACAGTCTGATTTGGTTGGTTTTTTAACAACTAATACCAGATCTTGACTAAATTAATATGGTCCTCTATAGGTTATTGTTCATACATAACAAATATTGAGATATTTTGACTTAGTAAATAGTAACACTTTTTTTTACTTATATTAGTCAAAAATTATCTAATCTTGTTTGAGACATATCATTTGAGTAAAATGTGTATTAGTTTTTGATAAATGATGAAACAAAAGTTGTGGTAGTGGACTGTATTTCACTGTTTTCAGTTCATCACTGATGTAACACATGGTTGATCAGATTTTGAGATACAGACGTGTTGCATTTTTGGCACCCCTATTGGTCAATTTAAAAATGGCTTCATAGAATTGCTCATTATAGCCTTCTAAATGTATCTACTAGGTTTCATGATGATCAGACAAACTATCATGGAGTAATGACCCATTTTGTGATAATGCCCTCTTCAACCAATATCAACCAAAATATTAAAACATCAAAGTCTTTAATGATCTTGGTCCAGAAATTTGTATTTTTTCTTGTAGTTATAGCGCAACCATCAGATATATTGAATCGATAATAAAATTGATGTGTCATGGCGCTTCATGAAAGAGCTTGAACATGTGTGTGAGCAAGGCCTTACAGTTGATCTTGTGCTTGTGTTTTCTAGGTATCACTGCTGGTACGCAGAGAGCTGTTTGAGAGAGCGAAAGACTTCAGCATCATCCTGGACGATGTGTCCATCACTGAGCTCAGCTTCAGCAGCCAGTACACTGCCGCCGTAGAGGCCAAGCAAGTTGGTAAGACTCGCCGCACGTCACACACCGTCTGACATCAGATTCCCTGTACAACATGAAGCATGGATGAGAACAGTATATGTCATGGTATTTTTGTTTTTCTTACTATTGCAATAAAAATGTTTCTGAGGTATGACAACTACAAGGGCAGTATTGTACTAGTAGGACATATTTCACATACTGAAGTATTTTAATAACAATTATTGTGCAACAATGTGATCATACACAAAGTATAGATCAGCTCTGAAAAATAAAAATGAAGGTCCTCATTCATATTTCATACCTTTCACTTTTGAAATAGAACTACTTTTGCAACACTTTCAGTCACCATTTCTCCTCTGACATTTCAAAATGCAATAATGCAGTGAATGGTTTCTCTTTGGGAGCGATTTCCAAACATTTGAAGGTACCATGTTCATCTGCACAAACAGTAGAAATTGGTTAAAAATAATTATTGCATCTTCAAAAATCACAACTGGACTTTGTCCTGATTGGTTCCCCTCACTAAATTGAATTAGAGGAGTTGGTGTTGTCAGCCAATCAGGGTCCTGTATTGTGAGGACTTAGTCTTCAAATTCATTGCAAAACCACGTGTATTTTTACCTAGAGCCATGAAAACAAAATAATGAAACTGGAATAATATGGGAACTTTTTGGATGGTATATGGCTTATGCAAATAAGAGCTGAATCTGAAGTAAATATTTCACTCCTCTGGAAACACATTAATAGCTTAGGTAAATGTAAAACCAAACAACAAAAAATAATGGAGCTCAACATAAAAGGAACCACAGTTACAGATAATGTAAACATGGCAAAAAAATTCAATACTTTTTTCATTTGATCAGTGGAAGAGCTTGCTGAAAACTTTGAATCAACAGGACTAGAAATTCATAAGACACAATGAAAGATACACCAGCATCATTTTACATCAAAGAGGTGGATCAGGGCAAAATTGGTAAAATTATTAATCAACTAGGCAACTCAAAAGTGAAAGATATATTTGGTCTGGACACTGTTTTAATCAAAAAGAACAGCTCTATCTTGATCATGCCAATAACACAGCTGGTGAATCTATCCATTAGAGCTGGTTCCTTCCTGCAAAGCTGGAAAACGGCTGTCATAACTCCAATTTTCAAGGCGGGTGCACAGGATCAAACCTCAGACTTCAGGCCAATCTCAATCCTGCCAGTAATCTCAAAGGTTTTAGAAAAAATAGTTGCAGAACAGCTAATTGACTACCTTGAATGTAATCACCTACTCCACCCTAAGCAATTTGGATTCAGGCCAACTTACTCAACAGAATTGGCCAATTGCTTACTCACTGAAAATATAAAAAGTTCCCTAGACAAAGTTAATATTGTAGGAGCAGTATTTTTAGACCTTAAAAAGGCATTTGATACTGTGAACCACATTTCAAGTCCTCTAGGCAAGCAATAGATTGATTTACATCATACCTGGAAGGCAGAGAGCAATGTGTTGTGCTTGGTGCCGTACACTCTGCCCCCCTGAGATGCAGGATGGGCAATCCTCAGGGCTCAATCTTGGGACCCTTGATTTTTAGCTTGTACATAAATGATTTACTGGAAAACTGTAGTGGTGTTGACAGCCAAATGTATGCAGATGATACTATTATATATGTGGCTGCAAAAACTCCTCAGTTGGCAGCAGAGATCATAACAAATCAAATGAATAATGTAAGCCAGTGGCTTAAAAATAACCACTTGACTTTGAATCTAAAAAGAACAGTCTCAAAGTGCTTTTCTATAAGAAGAATAAAACAAAACCTTGTAATAGAGATTGGCCAAGATGAGTTAGAGGAGGTAAATGAGGTGTCATTTTGGACCCCCAACTAAAATTTGATAAATATGTGAAAAAGATAAGTAAGACAGTTAAATCAAGTCTAAACTGTTTTCGGATAATAAGACACTATACCTCTTAAGGCAGCACAGCTGTTTATGCAAGCAATGGTCCTTTCGCACATATCATATTGTGTAACTGTCTGGTCTCAGGCCTCTCAATCAACAATCAAACCCATCATATCACTATACAAACAAGTATTGAAAATAATGGATAAGAAATCAATAAAATGGCATCACTGTAAAAAACTGAAAAAATATGATTTGGTTAGCTTTATACATTTTTCCTCTGGAAAACAGATTTTTAAGTGTGTTATAAAATTACAGCTTTTGGTCAATCATCTTTTTTAGTAAAATGTACCCACTATTGGAATACTCTACCAGCTGAAATAAAGAACCCTAATCCTAAAGGTTTTTTAATAAATGTGTTAAACAATGGCTTGAGCAGAATCAGACCTGTGAACATTCATTTTAAACATTGCCCACTTGATAGGTATGACAGATATGGAACAACTTTGTAATTTTAATTCTATAATTATATTTCTATTTTTATTCAATTATATTTTTTTATTGATAGCCATGATAGATCAGTCAGATATGGAACTACTCTGGACTTTGTAATTTTAATTAAATAATTATATTTGTATATATTTATTGTTTCACATGTTGGGCACTGTGAAGCCCTTAGAGACTGTAATGGTGATTAAGGGCTATATAAATAAATGTTATTTGATTTATTTATATTCTATAATTTTATGCTCAGGACCTTTTTACTTACTTACTTATTACTTATTTTTACCTTAAAAGCATGACCAGGGTCTAGGGTTGCAAATTAGTCTCTGGCTAGAAACCTTTTTAACTTGCACCATGCTTGTGTATAACCTGTACAATGCTTACTTGTATTGACCCTGACAAATAAATAAATAAATAATTGTCAAAAATTTCTGTCAAACGGCACGAGTATTAATAACCAATGTAGGTTTAATGTGATCGAGCAGGTCACACCACCATCACCAATGACCTATTTAGAATGTCTATCGGCCAATTATGATCAGTGGCTGATTGCATCCCAAGACCAAACGTTTGAGAAAAGCATTGGGTAACGAAACAGGAAATATGTGGGCAAGCTGATTTGAAAGTCCTGTTACCTTCTGCTGCTCATAGAGTGTGTGCGTGTGTGTGTGTGCGCGTGTGTGTGTGCCGTGTGCATGCTTTCACTTGCACATGTGCATAGATGCAGCAAAGGTGCTCTGAGGTTTATTAATATATAACTCATAATCAACACAATGTGACAATGCCTTCATCACTTTGATGGCATTTTGTAATAAACGGTTTATGAGCTTGCAAAGTTCCCTCATGGAGTTAACAGACTCTCCTCTTCCAGGGACCATGGACTGATGCAAACACTACAATGTTATTTCTAACGTAATAAAAGATTCTTTTATAAAACATATTTCTTCTGTCCTTGCCCCTTGTCTGCCTATCCTCAGTCCAGTCTATTGTACTGACTGAATCCTTTTGAATAGAGCGTTGTGCTTACATTGTATTCACTGATTATAATGCCAGCAGACCTTCTCCAAAGTCTTGCGTCTTTCCTTCCCAAGCCATTCACTGTGGAGCAGGTTAAAATGAAATGAGAGATGGCGTGATCTATCTCTTTAATAGCAGAATCTTCTCAAGTTTATAGGAAGACGTGTTTCAATATCTGGAAAATAATAAAATGAAATGTAACATGTTCTTTAACAGCCCAAGAATTGGGTAGAGATATGAGAGCGTTTTCCATTATTCACTCAAAATCTGAGAAAAAATATTGTGTTGGGTTTTAATCAACAACACATTTGAAGAGTAGTCTGGCTTTTTGCTATTATTACTGCAGTAATGTGAGTAATCACGGGACATTTTGTTTCCTCTTGTTCAATGTGGAGGGAAATGTGTACTTTCAATGGGCTTGCTATTGCACTCATGTCCTTGTGGCCAAACATCTCCATCATTTAAAAACAACATTCTTTGTCATCTTGTCAGCACTTTGGCATCAAACAGGAAATTTGAGTTTTACAGATCCAATTATTGTATCTATGCATCATCTCTTGCTGTTCTACCATGCAGAGCCGTACATCTCACTCACTCAAGGGGGTGTCAATGATGAGAATCACTCCTTCAATAAAAAATTCTCAAACATATTTATAACAAATGTTCCTTTTCCCCAATAACCCCTTGGGCATCAATTTATTTAAAAAAAAACTCAATATCTAAATCAGTTTGAGTCACCCAATACATTTTTCCCACCCTTTGAGATCAATGTATTTTACATTCTTCATCCCTGTCTGCCAATATCAATGATGGAGGAATATCAATAACGACAGCTACATTTGTATCTGTATCACTTCAGCGGAGGAATCTATTCCTCACCCACCCTCTACTCCCTCTTCACCCGCCAGCAGCTACACAGCTCATGTTCAGCCGGGCGCGCACAGGATATTAGCTTCTCTACCAGAAAATTTGCTTTTCACATCTATTTCTTTCTTCTTCTAACCAGTTCTTGGATGGCTTGTTATTGAGCTTAGTGTCCACAAATGCCATTGATCCAAGCCGCAACTGGGATCCATACTTGGGCACTTTAACACCCTCTCAGCGTGTTAGTAATACTAATCCTGCTCCACCGGCAGGCCCATTGATTTTATAGATTTCCCCCAAAGTTGTGATAATGATATATCATTGTTAAATTTGGTAGAACAAACTGCTTTGCCAATCTATCAATGTGTGCACAGGCACTGATTCAAGAATGGCCCCTGGGTCCACTACCATGCCTTTTAGTCTTTAGTATCGCTAACTACTTTTCTTTCCAACCTGTGTACAAACAAATCCATACAAACACATGCATACGCACACACACATGTACTCACACATCAAATAAATACACATCTCACAAAATGCCACCTCAATAATAGCGCTGTAAACATGCAACCTATGCACTCGCCAAATCAGCAGCAGGTCCATACAGAGGCCTCCTGTAGAGGGCAGGATGTGATGGGTGAGACACCGCCTACAGTACCTCCAAAACACACAAATTACCTAGACAGGCCCGGGCCTGCGGAGTGGAGCTGCAGAGAAAAATGAGAAGAAAAATGTTTACTGTGAAAGCATGCTCATATTATAGCTGATGAAACATTGGGGAGCAGGGAGCAGAGGCAGAGCAGGGAGAGGTGAAGGATATGGCTGGGAAGGCTGGGGGGTGGGGTGGCAGAGGGATGAGCACGGGGAATAGTGAGGCCTGGAGAGAGAACTAATGGGCTACACGGCAACAGTTCAAACCGGAGGCGCAGCGAGGCAGCAGTGGCCTGACACAGCTGAAGGCCTCAGAGGAGAGGCAGGCCTATTAGAGCAAGATAAGGGCCTGTTTGGAGAAAGCATCCTCTCAATGGTGCACTGGGCACCAGCACACGCATGGGCATCAATTAAAGAGAGAAAATATGACATGGAAGTAAGAACACATTAAATAAAAACAACAAACTGCCAGGGCTACTGCCCTCCCCTCTGAAGGATTGGGAATGGGCAGAGAGCGTCAGTGCTGAAATATGGTCGATTTAGTCTCCACAGCATTGTGGAGGTGGGGGGAGTTTATGATGAGGTGCAATGTGAAGGGTAGAAAAGAAATGAGTCTAGATGCCTCCTGGACACAGAGTTGCACACGCAGATGAAAGATGAGAGACATGGAGACTCACCTAAAAAACTCAAGCACAATCTTGACGAGAGAAAATGGCATGCCAGTAGATGATGGCTATAATAACTAATTTAGCTTTAATTCACCTTCGATTCCTTCCCCTTGAGCCTAAAGGCAGGATGTGATATGCTGCAGTGGCCTAGATTCTTTCTGTACATGGAGAGAGCCATCTGACTGGGCATTGTCTGGCTTCTGTCCATGTTACACATGTGATATGCACATAGCTACTGGTATTCCTACAGCATGAAGACAAGCAGGTGAGAGACCAGAGTCTGAGAAGTTTGGATGCTGGCAGAGCAATCTGGAACAGAGCAAAGGGCCCTAAATTGTGACAAAAATTCATATTTGAGCAGCATGTGGTGTGCCCAAAGTTACTGGTAAGTGTTGGAAAATTAAACTGGTTTGTGTCAAAGCTGCCTGCAACTGCTGCAAGTGAGTTGAGATGAAAATGTAATTCCCTGTTGATGATGGTGGCAGCACTGAACTGATCTTGGACCAAAAAGGATGTGCAGCAAGACCATAACACTAAAACCAAACACATTTTTAAAAAGAATAGGTCAATATTTTTTCACCAATATTGTTCAAAGGAAATCTAAAGCAAGAACCAGAGAGGTATATTTAGACAAAGAAAAACAAGTCCTTATCTGAAAGATAGGCCGGGTAAAGAGAAATTAAATAACAATGGGTTCAAGCATGGAGTGCTTAGTAATGACAGAAACAGACAGACCGCCAACATCAGATCATTTGACCTGCAGTTTGAAACGCCAAACTCTATTAGATCAATAACACACTAATTGGCAGCCGGCCCTGTAAATTAGCCCGTTTTTATCATGAAATCATTATCCACTGTCTGGAGAGGTCAGGTCATACCATCACCTACAGGGCTTGCTACATCTTCAGCCCAGCACCGTCCTCAAAAGGTGCCTGTCTACTGCCCTCTGGAAGGAGGTGTGGGTGGCAGACGGCCTTCATGACAACAACAGTAAACAACAATGAGCTGAGCTGACACATGCTGCTGATGAAGGGGGAAAACAGTGAGATTCTCCTGTTTTTGTTTGGTATGTATGTGCAAGAGTGTGTAGGTTTTTCTTTTGGTTCGGGTGGGTTAATGTGATTTCCGTTCCGCCTGTCGGTTCCAGAGACCCGGCTTTGTGAGCGGTGGTCAGGTGAAGCCTGGACTCAGCCCCCTATGGCCATTAGTGTGGACAGAAGACAACCCAATAAATAGAGAAAGGCTTGACGTGCACAGGTCACTGCACAATAGCAGTCAAAAAGCATCTTACCCGAGAGATTGTTGGAGCAATAACGTGGGAATCTGAAGACCTTAATTACTGGTCACTCTCACTGAGGAGATATTACGCAGATTCAGGATGATTCCACGCAGGCCGATGAAAGCGGTGGCAACACAAAGATGCAGCAGTGTGAGCATGCCCGGAGAGAGGCTGCGTGTGCAAACATCTCCTGGCTACTCCAGGAAAAAGGTTGAGTACAGAGTGAAGGGGGAGAGGGACGTCTGAAATTTTCATGTCAACCATTATCCGTTACTTAATGCCTTGTTTTGTGTTCATCAATCCCACCCCATCCCCACGTTTCTTAGCCATTTCCTTTGCATGCAATCTTGCTCTTTAAAAGGCACTGAGAGCGGAGCCGGCAGTGAATCTTTAAGGATTTGACTTGCAAAAAGCACCTCATATATTGTTTATGAAAAAAGCAGAGGTTCCCCTCCCTTCACCTGCCTCCCAGCATGTTAGTTTGTTTTATTTACTTATTTTTAGACTTGCACTAGTTAGAGAGAGGCATACTTTTCCGTGTACGTCTACATAGATGAAGACAGACAGTGAGATAGTGTCCCCATCTGTCATTTCTCATAAGGAGAGTCAAAACGCTTCTATTCAAGTTCAAGATTCTTGGGTGACATCTTCAATTGAGTCAAAGGAACAGTTTTTTTTTGTACGTTACCCCTAAAGAAAGAACACAAAATGGGGTGGGATTTAATGAAAATGGAGAAAGTGCCATCGTAACGTTGAAATATTGGCGGAAAAAAAAGATTTAAAAAAAGAATCTGTCACCGTGTGTCAAGTTGAGCTAGTCTGCAGAAACTTCCTTTTGTTAAGAACATGTGGAAGAAAAGAAGAGAGCAGGAAAATTACCCCCCATAATTGGCATCCTGATCAAGGACAGCCATGGCAGCAGAATAATACAACCTTTAATTTATCAGAATTCATTATGAGCTACTGCTATAATGCCAAAAGATATTAGAATAAATAGTGACAGAGAGCAGGGGAATCAAACACTCTGCTGTTGAATGGGTTTGTTGACTACGTTTACCCTGATCGACTCAGGAGGGTGACAGAGGGAGAGTGTGTGCGGGGAGGGTGG
>CABFOQ010024768.1:0-14302 GCA_900660455.1 Gephyroberyx darwinii
GGGAGGGGGGATTAAAATGGTCAACCATGAGCTATGAGTTTTCTGTGGCGTTGTATTTCAGGACCCTGTGCCTCTCTGTTTCCATGCCTTCTCAGCGTCACAACCCTTGTTTTTCCCAGAGCTGCGGTTATTATTATCGTGACCAAAGGAGAGGTTTGATCTAATAACAGCAATTTGAGCTGGGGTTTTGGACTGAATGGCATTGGGGTATTTTCACCTCTCTGGTAAACCGTAGACTCAGAGCAGTGTGCAACCGTTGACTGGTGAGGTTATTTTTCATATAAAAACCTGAATCCCACATCAACCGCTTGTTTAGCAGAGAGAATGAGATGGAGGAAAAGAGTTGTGGATGTGAGGCCACAGCATGTCTGAGCACATCTCCTGCAGCAGCCGTGTGATTCATAGAGCGGAGTGCAGACGCCACAGGTGTGGGAATGCATTCAGGCATACACACACAGGCACAAGTACACACACCTGGACATCATCCATGATTATGAAATTGGATCTGTGTCCAGGAATGATCACTGTAGCATGGTTTGAACTGGCTTTAGTGTGTCTGATTGGGGATATATGTTCTCTAATTCAGGCAAAATCACATCATTGTGTATTTAGCACAATAACGAAGCAGTTGTCAAATCTCCGAAGGCTCAATCTAAAAGAAATCTCAGGATTTATTCATTCAAAGAATTAATCTTCTCACGTTTTCCCACATAACGTGTTCTAGGCGCTGAAAACATTTTTTCTCTCCTCCTCCTCCACTTGCATAAATTTGCCTGAGTGTGACTGAGTCATTTCCATGGTTGACTTCACACCACTTATTCGGGTCAGGCATCAACAGCGAGGCTCATGAGTACCAGGGTCCAAGCAGGCACCGGTGTTCGGCAGCACCTCCCTGCGTATGAATTCAGGACAGATTAAACCGCAAAAGCA
Source organism: Gephyroberyx darwinii (assembly GCA_900660455.1). Taxonomy (NCBI): domain Eukaryota; kingdom Metazoa; phylum Chordata; class Actinopteri; order Trachichthyiformes; family Trachichthyidae; genus Gephyroberyx; species Gephyroberyx darwinii. The sequence continues at coordinate 931 of CABFOQ010024768.1, forward strand.
GGAGACAGTGTTAACCCCTGACTCTCTTCCACACGCTGTCGGAAAGTGATTCTCAACCGTTTTGGCTTAAGATCCCCGAAAACGAAAACAAGGCCTACTTGCAATCCTCTTTTGCAGATGTGCCCCGTGGTGAACTTTGACACCGAATGACACCTTTCCCTTTTTAGGCTGCAAAAACTATATTTTTAAAGTCCATGTCCCAACACGAAGGTTGAGAACCATTTGTACCGACGGTTTATTTTGTCGAACTAAGTTGAGTCACACTTTGTGCTGCTCTGGTGACAGAGCTAAGCAGGGTGTGTGTGTGTGTGTGTGTGTGAAAGGGAGAAAGGGAGTGTGTGAAACCAGTGCGGGAAGCAGTGAGATTAGGCTCTCTCAATGCACTGCAAAAATATTTGTTTTATAAAGTGATTTAATCTTACATTGAGTCTTAACATCTTATTTTTCTTGCAAGTGATTTGATTTTTTAAAATAAGTGACAATATTTTAAATAGCAGTAGCAGTAACAAGATTTGGTCACCTACTACTAATAATAATAAAAACTGAATGTTTGTTTCGGAAACTAGTCAAATTATTTCACCCTATTGGGAGTTTTTCCCAACGGTGTTAAAGGAGCCTATTACAGGAATTCAAGTTTACCTCTATTTATATTTATATACATATATGATCAAAGATGTTCAATGCAAACGTTAAAATCTGATTTCGTTTGAATGGTTAAATCTACAGTTATTGCATTTTCAAAAATCTATGGATGCCGCTGGTGTTGTCGACCAATCAGGGTCCAGTATTGCGACTGTACTTCAAATACCTTTTTTAACAAAAGTATGTTAAAAAAAACAAAAACAAAAACAAACTAACATTATTCCTAACTTGAGCTAAAAGGAAAGAGACATCATGAAATCATGAAAACTAGATTAAATGCCTATTTAACACAGACATGTTAGTGATCAAGTCATGTGAGTGCTAAACACCTGGTTTTAGGTGCACGTCTAGTTCGGCAGCAGGCCTCTCTCCCTCCCTCACAGCGAGGCGTAGCTGTTTAACACAAAGGTGTGTGCGCTGACTTTGCATTCCACAACAGCTTGTGGTTTTCCTCCTCGTACCTGAGCAGTCGCCTGTGCTCTTCGCTTGTGCTGCAAGCTGTCAGTATCTGTTCTCCTCTACGCAATCCTGTGGAGTGGACAGAGTGTATAGCGACAACACACACGCTATGAAATCATAACTTGCTGAGGTCGTTTAGCTAACCAGATGAAAGAACTGAACATTATGAGTTCATTTCACACAAGATCAGCAGGCTCATGCATACAGACACAAAGTTCCAACACGGAGACTTGTTACAAACAGGTTGGTTTTAATTTTTATTGGAATACATAGTCCGCTGTACAGTTGGCAGCTTCAAGAGACCTACATGCAGAGTGCGCCAGCCACAGTAAGGTTAAAACATGCACGATGTATTAAGTCTAAAGAAAAACAGCATCCCCACGCAGTCCGCCTCGCATCGCTGACACACTGAGAACCTCGGAGCAGCAGCGCTCCTTACAACAACAACAATAATAAATCATAAAACCCTTTTGATCTGATTTCATTACATACATTTTTGTGTTTGACACCGCTGCCTGTCTCTCTCTTCTGCAGACATGATCCATTTATAAACACACAGCAATATAAAAAACAGTTCCAACTCCTGGGTTTGATTGTACAGGCCTGAAATGTCAGTGTGTGTGTGTGTGTGTGTGTGTGTGCGTGTGTGCATCTGAGGGCCTGCACACTTCTTTCTTTGGCAGCACTTACAAACATACAGCACACAAAATGTACAAACCCTGAATTTATGAGCAAGGGAGAACGGGACAGCAAAGATCCTGGAACACAGAGTGGTTCCCGATAAACCAGGACAACACATGGTGAACCACTCAGCACTGCAGACCTGCTCAGCTCTGATAAAACGCACATAGCTCTCATTCTTCAATGACTATGACACAACCCTGCCCGCCCCCCCAAACCCCACACTCTCTCTCATAAATGGTCTCTCTCTGAGCCATGGCGTATCATCATATCCCCAGGTCGTGAGAAATGTCTTGCATTAAAACAACAAACACAAAATACAGGAAAAAGTACTCTCCAGGAGTGTAGTAGCAACAAGGAAGACCCATTATCTCACAAAAAATATCATTCTTAAAACGAAAAAGGACAAATACTTAATATATTTCAATAATAAGGCCCACTTTACAAAATTACAAGATTTTCCTTAAATAAAATATATCCGATACAGCTTCCAAAATAAGACATCTTTTGTTTAACAAAGAAAGAAAAAAAACACACATAAGCAGAAAACAAAAAAGAAAAGCCCCAAATTGAATATTTCCCCTTTATTTCAGCAATAATAGTCTTAGAGACAGGGTATCCATCGGGGGAAACATTGGCACCGTCTCTATCTGTAAACTGGAAATACTGTGGAATGATTTTGGCACAACGTTAGAAGGCTGAGACATAAAAGGGTGGATACCTCAAGAAATTAATACTCTTTATTCATTTACTGAGTCCCCACAATTCCTTTCTCAAACTGCTGATTTTAAAATAGTTACTCTAAGCAACTATTGTTAGATAAAATTCAATTTGGCTGGTGCAAATACACATAATGACTTACTCACACACATCTCTGACTACGGTACATTCAGCGAACAACTACTGAGAAGAGTTCTGGGACACAAGAAAAGCAGGGTAACTTTTGACGAAGGGGACTAAGGGGGCTTTACTTGTTTGAGGTCTTAAAGTTAAGTGCTGGTTAAGTGCAGATTACGGCCTACGCCACCCAATGACACCATGACCCTGGCTTTACAATGGAGGCCTTTGAGGACAAGCGCCAGCTCACTACCCCAAGAGCCATTTCCGCCCAGCCTCTCCGATCTCCGCTAAGTACATTGCAGACTACTTTATAAAATGGAAAACACAATGACTTGTAAATAACGGATGTTTATACACCACCAGACGTTTAGAAGCTTTCTGTTAACCGTTTAGCTGGCATTTGAACAGCCTCTTTTCTCTGCACTGTGTGACGTAACGTCTCTTCTCCTTGTTGGGATTTTAAATCATCTACAGCCATACATTAAAACAATCCGCTCCAGCAGCAGCATCAGCAGCAATCATATTGATTATCTGAGCCAACACGTTTTGCAATGCCACCATCACTCCGGGACAAAAGGACCCACCAACACTGGAACAACATCCAGCTCAGCCTTTATGGCGCTGAACTCCTGAAACCTGTAATGTCTGCACTCGTGTCCCAGATGACTCGTCAGTACATTCCACCGCGTCAACGCTCGAGAGGCTCTGATCATTATAAGCATTGGATAAAACCTGTATTATGTGGGTGGTGGAATGTAGCCCAGGACACATGGTCAACACAGGACCCAACCAAGCTCAGGTGAAGGCCTTTCTCTGGTCCCCGCCCTGGCACAGCGTCCAGCTTGGTAGCAGTGGACAGAAGCCATGTATAGTAGAGTTACCACAGTGTAAGTGTACTTTGGGGTCTTGTAAGGAAGAACGGCAGGCGTGCAGAGCAGAAGATGGAGTTTCAGCTTTGCCCTTTAATATGCCCTGCTTTCTTTGAAGCCCGTCTCCGGGCGGGAACCCCTCCAACGCACATAAAACCTACAGTTTCCGACAGCTGGACTCTTCCTGGGACCCCCACTCAAACACTCTTCTGACAGATTGGAGGGGGAGGGGGTCATGAGGGAGACTTTAGATGTGGTCTTAGTGAGTAGAAGGTAAGGAAGGTAGAGGCTGTATGATGAGAGGAGGTCAGGAAGGGGTGACAATGTAGAATGAAGGAGAGTCAAACACAAATGGTGGTGTACAGTTGTAACGTGAGAAAACTAGTGAGAACGGGGGAAACTGTGAGGCTGTCTGTGTGGGAGACTGTAGGATTTGGTGGGGGGTGGGCAACACGTAAGATAGGAACAGTGTGGGAGGGTGAGGGTGTTGGGGTAGCGAAAGGGGTGAGGAGGGCATCGGTGTTGGGACTTGCATCACCAGGCCGCTATATGAGCCTGAGCCAGGGTGATGTCAGGATCTTAAAAAATCTCCAGCCCTGCATGCCACTCTTTGACAAACACACTTGCGTGCACATGATTCACATAGATATGTGCGCACACACACACGCACTATTACAGCAGCTACACCAGTTCACATGTCAAGCTTCAAACGAGAGCCCTCGCTGACATATTAATAACAACACCGCACAGAAACACACTGATGGACAAGAACCACACGCATTTCTGGCAGGGCAAACACCGGCGGAACTGGACACTTGATATCCTCCATTTTAATCATCCCTTAAGCGGACATCACTGCCAAGCTGTCTGTCTTCCTCTCTCCTGTATTTAGAAGCCCTGAGTCAAGAAGAAGAGACAGGATTAGATGCAGCCCTGACCTCTGACCTTTCAGCTACCCAGGAGGCTGTCCATCACCATCTGGTGACGGCCCTCTGGCTGCCAATAAAACATCTTTCTGAACTAGCCACACATATCACCGCAGTTAAGAATCAAGGCATTCCTCAAGGAAACGAGATGTGGATGTGGAGGAAGGCAGGGGGGAGGGAGAGGTGGAGTACTGTAACACATGGGTTCTTTGAAATATAAAAGGAAGATTGGAAGAGATTGAAAAGATGGATTGGGAAAGAGATGGCATTCCCTCTCTCAGTAAATGAGAAGAGTGGTAGTAGCCACAATAGCAGAGAGAGCTTTCCAACGGAGTACTGAGTAAAAGGGCCATGTGATAATCAAGTCTTGGCATATGAGCTGAGAGCTCTGGACAGTATGGTTGTTCCATTTTTGCTCTGAACATATAATAGCATAAAGCCAGCAGTAGCCATGAAAAGCCCACATGGCAATACTAAGACGCTCTGAAGCAGCGCTGCACCCTGGGACTCTGACAGACCAAGCCAAAGGACAAAACTGTCTGGGCGGTTCGGTCTACATTCTTTAAGGGGTCCTTTGAAGTTTGGTTAGAAAAAAATACCATTTTCTCAGAAAACTTTTTTTAAATGTTCTTCACTTGAATCAAAATACTATACTACTAACAATTGCTCAAAATGAAAAAAACATTACAATCAATATTAATGTAATTTGTCTGTACAGCAAGTGGATATAGTGTGACTGGAATACTAGTGAATTTGTTGGGACAATCAACCCCTCCTAACTCAAGGCACCAATGTATGTATAGTTATTTCTAGAGGGGCAAAAGGTGAGAAACAATGACAACGTGAGTAATCAGTAATATAAAATTGTACATATTGAAAGGAAACAAATCAGTGAGTTTGGACTTATCATCACAGAGTTACTGAAGCACTATGATGACTGTGAGATAGTTACAGACATTGCATGGGTGGAGTGTTTATTGATTGCATATGACTGTCTCCTGCTTGCAGGACAGTAAACTGTCCAAGCTACAGGACTGTCACAGACCGGGGTCCTGTCACCAAGCTGACTTCACAATAAAAGAACATGTACATATATAGAGATCAATAAATATTACAGCTAGCCGGTATGGAGCATAAAGTTGGTTGCTGGTAGAATACAGGAGGACTGAGTACTGAGATGAAGCAGGTCATTCCTGCCAGAGTCTGACACAACAGCGTTGAGATCCATGAAAGCAGAGGAACAAGATGGAGATTAGGCATCAAAAGACACAAGTTCATCAAATCCCATGTCTCCCGAAGTGTCACAGTTATGGTTATGTCACACTGTCTCGCTTTTAGGAGTTTAGGAAATAGAGAAGGCAATGGTACTGGGGTGGTAATGTTTGGCGATGGCATTCTCAGCTGCATTCCAAAAGCAATGGCATCCCATTTCATCATACAATAGGTTTTTGTTGTTCACATTGCCTGTAGTGTTGTGTGTCAGACATTAATGTCAGCAGGAGCTTGTTCAGAGAGTGTAACTTTACAGAACAGTTCGACAATGTAGAGCAGGTTTCTGTCACAGAGATGCTCCAGATTTTTTGATCTTCACGTTGTAAAACATTTTACCTCAATGAACACACCCCGTTTGATACTGGCCGATGACTAAATCTGTGTTTCTATGGCACCCCCATGGTTACTATGGCCCCAGCAAATGAGAGACGATATTCCTCTGTAACCCACCAACCAGAAGTTAAGATTTTATATTGTAACAAAATAATACACCTCTATAGAAACAAAAAAGGAGAGAAGTCGGGACGATTCGCACGGCGAACCCAGTCACATACAAGCTGGACTGACAGTTCCTTGTGGTTGGAGGTACAATACCCAACCCCTTTGTATCTTCCTATGACTGGCTGGCGTGTATATTTACAGCAGCACTGAAAATATATCCGTTTGCTGGTACTCCAAGTTCCAATAATCAGTTCAGACAGAAACTTCATTTTGCTGTGGCTCTCTCAAACTGCACGAAGCAGGATAGTTACAGCCACTGTAAAACAAAGCACCATGGGATTGTAGCGTGGTTTGATATGATAAACATTGCCCCCTCTTTATTTTTTAAATGTGTGCGTTGCATTCACTTAGAGTAGAGTGCAAACATTAGTTTTCTTGTCCTGATATGGTTAAGTAGAAGGGGAAAGAACGGTGCTGAACAGGAAGCGAATTACGACGAATCAAAATAACCGGTGAAAACGGCATGAAGCATAAATAAGGTAACGTGGGTGTGTGTCCTCCTAAAATGAGGTCAACGAGCCATCCTCAAAGCAGAGTGCATGCTGAGTCACAATTCTCCAAGTGCTTCTCATTTAGTACTAACATGCAAACATTCTCCAAACGTCTCAGACCCCAACATTAAATCCAGTTTAAGGTCATCGCATGCCAAGTGGTGTTGTACGGATTAAAAATAAATCTCATGGTTAAAAATGTGAGTGCATGTGTTTGCGTGTTACGTGTGCATGCATATATGTGTGTGTGTGTTTGTGTGTGTGTGTGTGTCTGGTTCTGAGAAAAAAAAAAAAAAAAAGAAAACCTAAAAATAACGGCTGGCATTGTCATCTAAGCAAATACGAATACAGTACGAAAAAGTTAATATTATGATACATGGTTGCATGGGTAATTCGCTTCCTGTTTTTGGTCACATTTAAGGTACAAATCCTTTAGTTTGTGAAGAATTCTGCAACCCTGTGAGGAGCAGACACAATTTCAACATCCAACAGTTGATGACTGGAGTGACTGGAGATTGGCTTGTCTTTTCAGTGATGAAAAGTCATTGAAATTCTGGCGTGAGCTCAAGGGGAAAGTGACATACTTCCAAAACTCCATCGAGGTCACGGTAATGGTCCTTTCAGAAAGGCATCCTAAGCGTCTCTCCCTCTACCTCCCTTTAAACCATGGCAGATAGGAAAATCTGCCAGCCACCAGCATGCCAGCCTCTCCCTTGTCAAGTCTTGGGATTACACTATAATACATCCAACAGAAGAAGCAGAAGAGGATACATGGGCTGGTGAGGCGACCTCCAAAATACTATACAGGCACTGGACTCTCCGTCTGTGACTCTCTATGAGTTTATGCGTCTTCCGGGACAGAGAGAGTTCCGGACAGGAAGGGCTGTTCGTGTCTCAGTGTACACTCAGGGTCACAATAAGGATGTCGAGTCAGTGGTTTGTTGTTCTGTATGGCTGCAACTGCTGTTTTTCTTTTTCTTTGCTCGTTAGAAAAGCAGCAGATGCTGTCTGTTGGAGATAGGTGGTAACAGATGTAGCCACTGTGTGATGGGAGACTGGGGTTCGGCCTTCCTTGTGCAGTTGAGAGATTAATGGAGTGCTGCGGAAGGAAAAAAAACAAGGAAAAAGGTCTTGATATTCTTTTCAGTGGAGACATATATAATCTATATAGGAATGTTTTTTTTATTAATCCCTGAAGAGAATTTTTCTTCAGCTACAGTGCAGCGCCCCTAGAGCTGGTAGGGAGTCAGTGTATTGCTCGTGGACACTTCAGCAGGGAGGATGCTCGCTGTCACAGGGATTAAACCTGGGGCTTCCCGTTGGCGGTTCCCCTACTCACTACACCAACTTGTTTACCATCACCATGATGAATGCATCCAGTGACGGAAGTTCAGTTTTGCTCAGCTTGAGAGAGCTAGTTTGTGAAACCCCCTTAAGGAGATCTGACATCACTGCAGTAAGTAATTAATTTTCTTTCTCAGAGGAGCTTCACTCTGGTCAGGGGGCGGCCCTTCTCTCGCTCTAACGCCAACTGATGACTGATTGACATGAGAGAGAGAAGAGAAAGACAGAGAGGAAGAAGGAAAAGGGTAAGACAGTTTAAAAGTTGCTGTGTCCTACCTGGCCTCTATGCTGTGGGTATCCTGCTCAGACCAGGCTAGTCTAGTGTTGTTCAGATTGACGGTGGCTCCAGGGTCTACTCCCCGCTCCGCTCCTCCCCTCAGCCCTACCCCCTGACCCTTGACCCCTACTGGTCCACGGCTCTCCTCTGGAGGAGGACCCTGGCGTCTTTGACACCCGGTCATAGGTGCTCCCGAGGTGGTGTGGGTCACTGCTGAGTGTCTGCCGTCTCCAGGAGGCTGGGCTGTGGCTGGGGCTTGGGCTGGGCTCTATGCTGTCAGCAGTCTGGAATGGTCAAAGGAAGGAGATGAAGAAAGTACTTATGGTGAATTAAAACCACCGCTCATAATCTGAACTGGCAGCTCCAGCAATTCTTTGTTTAATAAGCAGGGATTGGGTTAGCAGCGGCTTGATCAAAATAGAAACAAAAACGACATTAAGTAGAGGCATTCAATTAATGCCACATTTTGTAGTTTTTATATAGGAGCCCTGGGCACTTTGTTTGGGTAGTGCGGGGCCTTGTTTGGTCCAGAAGTGTATTATTTGGGTATTAGATACATGCTGTTTATGTTAACTGGTGTGTGACAAGGAAAATCTGCCATGTGGATTTCTGCCAGGGGAAAAATTCCCAACCAAAAACCCCAAACATACCCCAAGCTGAGAGATTTATAATTTGGTGGGCTGACTAGAAAACAAACCCCAAGTTACTGGTCTGTGGAGGCTACAACGGCACGTCCCCTCACATAACCTCAGTGACCCTGCTCTAGGAAAGCGAGAGTTAGATGACGATGCAGTTCCTAAACACACAGAAACAGCACCCCGCTCCTGTAATTTCAGCTTTAAAAAAGCACCATAATTAGTGACATTTGGTGGGTTGGAGTTGGCTTCTGATGGCAGTTTTAGAACACATTCTCGCTAATTGGCTTTAATGGGGCCCTGCTGGACTGCCTTTTTGGTCTCCCGGGGCAACAGACAGGAAATCAGTCACTGGTTAACACTGCCAAATAGGTGTGGTCAATGTTGTCACTTCCTGTTCTAGTCACCAGGGGGAGGAAACAGCAGAGCGGCACATTCTCCTTCTATGGTAAGCCACTGCTGCAGGGCTAGGGGATTTCAGGTTGCCATGTAATGCACCTCCAACGTTCCTCCTAGACTGAAGAGCAGGTTTGTTCATTGTTCAGTACATGTTATTGGACTCAAAATAACACCGCTGAATAAAATTACACAACACAATGAAAAGTTTGGCATCTATTGAAGTAGAGTTCTGGTTTCTCCTCTGTCCAAAACGTTTTAATATGAGAATGAGTGTAATGTACTATTCAACCAAACAGTTTCTAGAAGGTAAGTGGCTTCAGGCTGCACAGTTGTTCTGTGTGAGATATGGAGAATTTTTTTTTCCATGTCACTTAATGTTAATTTGAGAATATATCTGGGCTAGAGGAACGTCAGCCAGTAATAAATGTTATTAAGCAAGTGATGTGCCACATGAGCAGAGGAAATCTTCTGGGAATGCCAAGAGCTGGTGTCATCACAGACCTGCTCCTGTTCACAACACCAGAATGCCCCCCAATTGAAAAGCTGGTATTTATAAGAAGTCATAATCAGGAACTATAAATCATCTCTGGCTATATAGGATGACAATTTTAAAAAAAAACGGGGCAGAGAAATGTTGTGCTCCTACTTGTACAGATCGTTTGCTAAGTACTTATGTGTCAAGAGAACAGGATACTCTCCAGTTCTGAGATAATGAAGTGTGTTTTAGGCTTTGCGTTCAGATTCTTAATCTCCACAAATCCTTTAGTCAGCTCTTATCTGTCAAATGTGGCTCATACTCTCTTGGGTTTTCAGAGAAAATAGCTTTCAGATTGTGAGAAATTTTCAATGCAGTGCTTTAGAAATCATCCTAAAAACCAAATAGTACAAGGCAGCCGTGAGAACATTGTACTTTCTGATACTGGACCAAGGCCAACCAATCTGTCTTCCCTCATTTCAAATTTCAATGAATTATGTTGCTTTGCCAAGCCAAACTCGAAATCACCTCTCCAGCAAGACGATGCTCATGACATCCAGGTTTAAAAGGTTCAGAAGGTTTAACTCATACTGCTTATTGAAATCTGTTACAAGCATTTGATTTGTCCAGGCGAGGCTTTCTTTAATGGCTTTAACACACATGACGAAGGCCGTACACCAATCACTTTTCAGGCCATCTGTATGGTATCTGTTGTCTGATGTTCTAACCTCTTACTAGCAACTCAACGCCACACCGTCCAACTTCAGCTCCTGCACAGATTGTTTTTCCAGAGGGCTGTTTCTGTGCAGGTCATGTCAGGCGAACAGCGAATTTAAGTATAGTTCTTATCCCACATTTTACCTTGTTGCTGCTGGTTTTTGACTCAACAAAGGATGTTTTGGCATCTCGCTCATCAGCCATATCGGCCCTGCTGTCCTCAGCCAAACATAAGTTCACGGCCCATTCATGTAGAGGCTGAGGTTTCCTACTGCTACAGTGGGGAGGAAATACTACAATGCTGTTCTGTTCTGTACTCAGAGGTGTGGAGTGACTGCTACAGAAAGCAAGTACTCCCCATTTTAACACTGACCCGCTAGCCTTCATATCAGAATCAAGTGTCTTTTGGACCACATCCTATGTTCTCTTTCCCCAGTGCCAATTCTGCTCACCACGGCCATCATCAGATCCTTAAAAAAAGGTGCACCATATTTACCTTGGCTCAGGGAAACTAAAGGTGGCAAGTATGGTCAAACAGCAGCCACTGATTCAAGGAAGGCCATAATATCATCATGACCATGACCTTTCAGTAGATGACGAGGTGTCACTCACTCTCCCATGAGGGGCTGAACAAATGACAACCAAATAATTTATACATGAGGAAAAACAAAGACAGCTAATCAATAAGCTATCAGTTTTCCTAGGTCGCTCTAGGGTACTTAAAGGAATTGGTGTCGTCTCCTCCTAAATGACTATTGATATGGAGTGCCTTTCTGGTCTAACTCTCGGTCTGCACTCCTCTTACTTACTGGTGTTCACTGGGATGCCTATGAAATGGCTGATCATAAACAGATACAAGAGAAAGTAGATATAAGAGGTTTTAATATTTTTTTTCTTCTAAGGATCCAGTGAGAATTTTCCTGTGCTTATTTTCAGCAGTTTTCCAGCCTACCATTAATCCTTCTATCCTTCTGAAAATTGAAAATGTATGGGGAGTAACTTTCCAAGTCAAAAGCACCATATTAATTGACACAATAGTCTGACCCAATACTGTCTGGCCTTGCGTGGTCTTAGCTAATAAATCACAAACTGCACCTTTAACAGATCAAGGTTCGGCTATAGATAGATGACTACAGATAACCAGTTAAAGAAATGTCAAGGTAATGTTGGTTAGTGGTGACTAGCTAACAACCTTTGACACTGAAATCACAGACTAATCTCTAACCTCCCATTGTGCAAACTACAGTTAAATTCCCAAAAAATCCAAAGCAAAAGCTTATTGGGTGTGCTCCGAGACACATCTAAAAGCCCAATTCAGATATGAAAGGGTTTTTTTGCCCTGTAGCAATTCTTTCTCATAATGCCTATCCAATGGAGTGGCCAGTTCATAAGTCTAAGGTTTAGATAAACAAGGTTTTATTGTATTGCACTGATTACCCACTAACCAGGTTTAGGGAATGTGTACACAAAGCATAATTGATAAAAGGGATTGAAGGAATAACAGCAAGATGGGCACTTCATCAACTCACAGATGGTTTAACACTTCAGAGCCAGTGCTGGCCTAGTTCCTGAGAAATAGTCCATCTATAACCAGGGTGACTGATGAGGGACGGGAACAGGAAGGGGAGAATAGGAGGCTAATGCACTGGACTGGGAGGGGGAGCCGTCCAGAGTGTGTGTGTGTATGTGTGAGTGTGTGTGTGTGTGTCTAACTAATGCAGAGGTCAAGGCCATGTGGTAGAATTGACTTGGGCACTGACCCTGACAGAGCTCCTCAAACACATGACTTGAAATCACCTTGTTCAGGTCAGACCTTGGATGACATATGAAAGAGGAGGAAGGGAACTGAGAGAGGCAGAGAGGGGAAAGGAGCAGACAGCAAAGAAGACAGATAGAAATATAGAGAATGATGTGAGTGAGTGAGAGAGAGAGGTCAAAAGAGACAAAACAAAGAGGTAGAAGTCCCCTATAGCTTTTCTACCAGTCCATTGTGGTGCAAAAAGTAGGGTTGAAGGCTAGACTGATTTAATCAAGCCAAGTAAAGACTAATGAGAAGGAGGGGCACTATACCCGTGCATGCCTGTGTGCTTGTTTGTGTGTATACAAGCGTAATAAGGCAAAAACCAACCAGTAATTACAGCTTTAAGAGCATGTTACCCCCTGTGTTTTTTTTAAACAATGGCTTGCCTAGCTGAAATGAGAGGCCTGTTGAAATCCATTGTCTTTGCTTGTTATGACAACTGCATGTTGGTGTGTGCGTGTGTGTGTATGTATTTGTATGAGAAATATGGGAAATTGTGTGAAACATGTACATTTTAAACATTGTTACACACTTCAACCACCAAGCTTTGATGCTTTGAAGCTTTGAAGGACAATATGACCGGTGATCATCTCTGCCAGCGCTGGCTGTGTATTGTGAAAAGGCTCTGAGGACCAGAACCCATCACGCAGATAACTAGCCTCGGGAATGACCCCTCGAGCAGCGCTGCGCGGCTTTGTTATAAAACACAGCATGACCCCGTAACCCCCGATGTCCAGGTCCTGACCTGTCAATAACCCTTCATCACACTACTTCCAAAAGGAGGCCCCTGCAATCACGGCTCAACCACAACAGCAACAAAAAACAACAACATTGTAGTATGCTGGCCATGGACAGAGGATTCAGGAGCTGTTCGTGCAAGCTTATGTGCTAAATAAATAAACAAGGCAAGCATGTCGTTCTCCACGAATGATGTCATCCCTTCGTACAATCAGTAATTATTATATATTTATATATAATTATAATGAAGCCGCAATAATCTTGTGAAAACTCCTTAGAATATCACCATATAAACTAATCTATGG
>CABFOQ010024772.1:0-10316 GCA_900660455.1 Gephyroberyx darwinii
GCTTGAGAAGCACCCCTCCTTTCTACAAACACACACACACACACACACACACACACACACACACACACACGCACACACACACACGCACACACAAACACACACATACATACAACTGTACATAGACTCACATCAACAGACAAACACCCACCCACTCCCCCCCATTGCACAAACACACACTTCTCTCATCAGAGTGTATGAGAGACAAATGCCAGGATTGTTGGAGTCCTTTCCAAAAAAAAGCTTTTTCAACTTTTCAACTTAGAGGCAACGTTTCAACGGTATGGCGAACCCAATCATTATGGTTTGCTGTGTGTATGGTCACTGTAGGAATGAACACAGGTTCCTGTGATGTGTTCTAACTGCATTATGTCAGCAGCTCAGTAGGATGACGCATGTATTCCCCGTCTTAATTTAGGCCTCCTTACAGGAAATCTCAAACAGTCGCTTATTTTAGGAATCTTACCCCCCCCTCCCCGAGCTTTCCTATCATACTCCACTATATACCGTCTGATAATGCAGGAATGGCACAGAAATAAAGTTTACAAAGTGTTGCTTTAACCGTCTGCCAGTGTGAGTCTTATAAAAAATGTTAATTATTTATTTTAAATGTTGCCTATAACTCTTTTATCCTCCAGCAGCTGGAGAATCCAGACGTTACACCAGTTAGAGGGGTTGGCCATTATAAAGAGGAGAGGAGAGTGATAGGAGGGACTGTTATCTGGAAGTTTAGATAGACGGTTAAACTGGCAAGCATGCACGCTGGAAAAACACATTAATCACTTTCTATAGACACAGAGGGAAAAAACTGTGAGAAAGGGAGAGTCTGTTGGACTCAATAGCAACAGTCCAATAGATGTGATTGGTCTAATATAACACACCCCGTTTCTTGATACTGCAAAGCAAAAAAATACACAATAACTAAGTTCTCATGTTTCTCTGTATAAGGTCAGTTTGTCAAAATATTCACTTACTGATGCTGCAGCTCAGGCATTCAAGCAGAAAAATACACTAAAATTGCGTATAAATTACACTGTAAATACTGAAATTACTCCTAGGCGGGAGATTTGCAGGATCTACAGGATAAGACCTCACACAATCCATAAGACCTCACACCTTTCACCAACACTTCTCACAAATCAGCAAGTAGAAAGGCAACATGAGAGAGTGGGAAATGGTAGTGAATAGGTGGCTGTGCGTATATGTGTGTGTGTGCGCGCGTGTGTGTGTGTCTGTGTCCGCGCGCACACGTGCGTGTATGGCAAATCCCTCTAATAGCCACTGGGCTCTCCACTGCGTCACTTATTATTTCAAACACCATCCATTTGCACTTGAACGGTTTCCTGAGGAAATACTCCTTCAGGCCCTGGCAGAAAGCCCCAGTCTTCCCAGTAGTTTTCCCATACACACACACACACACACACACACACACACACACACATACGTATTCTCCCTCTGTATCATTCATTCTCACTCACCTCCACAATTTCTCACTTCAGATCTCCTAACACCAAACTAAAACAGTTGGATGACACTAGATAATAAACTGAATTCAAATGCCTGAATAGGATCGATAGGATCGTGGCAACATAGTAATCAGATTACATGTTATTGAAAAAATTGCGATTACTTATTGGATTTCTCTTAGAAATGGCAAAAAATGAATGTAGATGATTATAAAAACTATTGCAATTGCACTCTGTACATTGAAAACATTATTTGTTTGACTGCATATTCCACGGACTTTAGAGGGAAAGTAAAAAGTAACTGAAATGAATGACAATACATCGCCATGTTTGAGCATAAAAGTGTATTACATTATTGACTGATGTAATACACATGATTAATATTGGTAATCTATACTGGATTACAGTTATACAGCAGACTTCCCAACCCTATGCCTGACAACAATGCGCACTTTGTAACAGTCTCTCTTCAAACCCCAAACAGCCTCTCAGCACAAACTGATTTAGTTAGTGCCCAAAATAAATCATCATTTTTTCCCTCAATTTATTTACTGGCACAAAATAATAATAACAGTGTCAGTTGAGGAGCAAAGCAGCGCGGAGACGGTCGGAAGAAACCTTCAGGGCCTTCGGAGAAAATGTTAGGAACATGCAATTACATTGATGATGTTTGAAATAACAAAATAATCATAAAACGAAAGGAAAATGAATATAGCCACGATGAATAGTAATAATTATAAAAATATGAATGTGAATATGAATATGATTTGATCTTCACAATAAATTAGGATTAGAATTTCTTTGAAACATGGCAATTTATTTTTATTAAGATCAGGTAAAATCAGACCACTAGTTAGAAATAGATTGATATTTAATGTGAAGAAAAGTTATTGATACAGCACCATTCAACTTGTCCTGTATATTGTGAACTAAAAGCCCTGTGTTGGATTGGAAAGTTAATAAATGATTGTGTTGTACCTTTTTTTCTCCTCATCCTCTCCTCTCTCCCTCTCCCCCCATCTCTCATCTCTTCTTCTCTCCTCATCCTCTCCTCTCTCCCTCTCTTCTTCTCCAGGAGAGCCAGGAGAGACTGGGTTTAAAGGAGAGGTGGGCCACACAGGGAAGATGGGGCCTATTGGAGACAAAGGTTTCACAACAACTGAAAATCCTTTGAATCCCTGGCATGTTTATGTGCTTCCTAAAGGGAATATGTGCATTTGAAATGTAAACATGGTCTCTATCTCTGTGTCTCTTTCTCTCTCTACCATGTCTCTCTCTTTCAATTTACCCTATACTACAGTGTAAACATTGACAATAAGTATTTCCATTAGCATTACTGATTCATCTACAGAATACACAGTACAGTGTACAGTAACCAAACCATGGAGTGCACTAAGAGGAACATTTCCAAGAAGAGGGAAGAGGGAAAGATTGGTTCACTTTAATATTGCCGCAGTCGGGTGAAACATTTTTCAGGAACTAAGACAAACAGCCTCGTGTTTAACTAGATTTCTGAGTTGATCCGATGGGGTTTGGAAGAGTTTCGTAAACCCAGAGGTTGTAGAAGTGTCTCAACCCATAGAGGACCATGTAATCCTTCAATTGACGTGAAAACATGAAACTCACCAAAATTGGAGTTACAAAGTTTTCACGTGACAACAGTGATATATGGTTTTCCTTGGAAACCTTCTCAATTTGTGGAAGATAATATCTGCCGTCAATTGTACCAACAGCACAGAAAAATGACAAAAATGGAAGCGTGGGGTTTCTGCAGGAACCCTGATGACTTTATAATGACTGAAGTAGAAATGTAATTGTATTGACAATAGAAAGTTTGATTAGGTAAACAGAAAGGCATTCCTTGGAAGAGAAGCATCTTTTCCATCAGCTTATTCAGGTTGCCTTAGGCCCCCTCGGCTTGGACTGCCGCCCCGTCGGCGTCTAGCCACAGAATTACAATAAGTAGAATGGACATTCTATTCAAACCGACATACTTAATGGGTTTGACTGGTACACTTAAGGAGGAAATCCAACAAGATTAGGATGTTTTTATGCACGATTAGACATTCTCAATGTTTTTTTCCCCTTTGTTTTATGTTTATGTATCCCCTACAAAGATAAAAGAAAATGCAATCCAGTGATGTCATGTAATTGCGTTGCCTGCAAACTTTTTTATGGGCAGTCATGTTCCCCTACCTTTATTCCACATCTACATTTTTTCATAATTCTGCATGTTTTAGATGTGTACAGGTTCAGTTACTGTCCATAAAAGTTCCTCTCAGCCGTCTCAGGCAACGCATTGCAGTGATGTCACAGGATTGGCTTTTCCTTGATCTTGAGAGCATTTATGGGCAATGTCTAACAAACTACAATTCATTGATACAGCACGAGTGGCTGATGTGTTAGCGAAGCACCACAATTTTCTGAGGGTTTACATACTGGTCACTGGTGATTTTCATGTCGGCATTAACAAAATAACACAGTGTCCGTCTGTGGTGTGAAGAGTATATGAAACACTAGGAGGTATCCTTTCTATCTACTGTAATTCTACGTGTCCTGTTATTATCTGAACAGAGCTTAACACAAGCTAGAGCAGAGGGGATAGCGTATCTCAAACTATAAACCATAAAACCACGTCTAATGAGCGAGTTCATGTGGAAAACAGCCAACTAACTGCAGCTGGTCTGTTCAGGGGTTATTGTGCTGTAAGCTGTGCCAGTGATCCCCTGAGATGGACACTGAATACAAGCTAATGAGCTACTATAATGGCAGCGTGGTAATAATTGTCTGAGGCCAAGAATGTCAATGTTTCTCTCGTTCGTCAATATTTAAACATTTGTGTCAGGAAAACTTGAGGGGGAATATGGGATACCTCGCTGTGATGTCATTTAGGAAATACAGCTCGATAATCAACTGGTGATTGTAAATCTAAATTACATTAGAGAAGAGAAGAGAAATCAGTCAGTCAGTCTGGTCAGATTATACAGGTACCTTCCTTAAACAAAAACAACCTCGGGTGATGTTTGTACTGCAGCCCACTTCCCCTAAATTTGCAACTGCCAGTTGTGTGTGTGTGTGGGGGGGGGATGTTCAGTTCAACGGCGGGGCTGTATTGATTATTTCCCTACTGTCTGGAAAATCTAACACACAAAAATAATATTGAACCTGCATCTACATTTTGTAGTTTTATTTATGTTTTCATGTTTAACTATAATTTTAGAAAAAGTTAGATTTTAGGGTTAAAAATCTGACCTGGGTAAATCTTGCCTCATGTGCAGCAGAGTGTAAAATATTGTGTATCATGTATGGTGCTGCCATCTAGTAGTAGTCTTTTGTAACTACATCAAATTATCATCTGAGAACAAACATCTGGGCAAGAAACACTGCTGGGTTTCTATTTTACTGGGTCGATATTCAGTGATGTCCTGTGGTCAGTGCAATTGCATTTATATTTTAGGCAGTTATAAACAAGACAAAGAGAGTACATCGTCAGGATTGTACACGTCTGGATTGTAATAAGTGTTTCACGAATGATTTCTATTCTATTGTAGGCGACAAAGGTGATTTAGGTTTGGGTGGACCATCTGGGCTACAAGGGAAACCAGGTGAGAGGGTTGACTTACAGCTACGTACATCAGTTTATTAAAGTCCTATAGTAGTGCTTTAATGTACATCAGGCTGCTCTCTATAGACACACACTGAACCCTTCAAGCACCACATATAACTGCAACCAGGTTCAGGAAGGTGGTTCTGTGCTATTACATCCTCGACTTCATATTCTAGTCCTGTACTAACCATTACTTGATCCATCAGGCACTACATGTGACTGTGGCAGGTACAGGAAGGTGGTGGGACAGCTGGATGTCAGTGTGGGCAAGCTGAGGAATGCTGTCAAGTTTGTAAAGAATGGTGAGTAGTGGCAAATGCTTTCATCACACAGACAGCATGACATGCAGAGGGCATATCTACCTGTCCAGAATATCTCTTAAAACAGGGAGATTGACCCATTGGTCAATTTGAGATAGTCAGCAAAATCATTCATGTGTGCCCGGTAGATCGTTCACTCCAGTGCTCCATGCTAACACTTTAGCATACACTATGTTGAGTGATACTAGCCTCCATGCTAACACTTTACCAAACACTATGTTGAGTGGTAGTTGGCTCCATTCTATCTACATCTTTTTTGTGTAGTTTAAAAGAATTGATAAAAAGGATCAAATAACACCTTCAAAATAACCTTTAAACCTCAACCCTGTCCTGTCCAGTCATCTTAGGGCTGAGGGAGACAGAGGAGAAGTACTACCTGTTGGTGAAGGAGCCCAGGAGGTTCAGAGAGGCTTCAATGAACTGTAAGCTAAGAGGAGGCACCCTGGCCATGCCCAAGACCAGCGACACCAACCGCCTCATGGCAGACTATGTCAGTCATGCAGGACTGACGAGAGTTTATATCGGGTTGCAGGCTCAGCGCAGGGACACGGTTAGTAAGCACATACATGGGACGTGTAACGAAAACGTAATATTACGTGTAGTGTAACAAGTAATAAGTAATGTGTTTCTCTTTTGAGTAAGGCACCCAGCACTGACACAGGATATAGTAAGTGTCCACAAGTGACACTAAGGCTACGTCCACACTAAGTAAATTTGAAAACACATACTTATATCCCACACTAGGGCAGCTTTTTTAAATGTAAACGGCTTAGTGTGGACGTACTCTAAGCCACTGAGCAAGGCATTTAATTCTCTCTCACTGGGACTTAAAATTCCTGCCACTTGTGTCTTGTGTCTAACTATAGTTAATCGTAATTTGTCCTCTTTTCCTTTTCCTACTGTGGCTGAAACACAGTTAACCAGTTATTCAGGATGAGTATCAGGCAAACTAAGTTTCCAATTGCAATCCAATCCAAGAGTCAAAATTGTTAATCCTTTATCGAGTCTTCTGTTTCTCCTACTGTGACATACTAACTTTCTGCTCTTTTTCATTTTAACACCCACCTATTTTTTGTCCTTAGGATGGGGCAAGTGGTTATGTGTATGCAGACTCCACCCCTCTGCGTAGGTTTGCGGCTTGGAGTCAAGGGGAGGAGCTAAACCCCAGTGTATCTCCCCCCACCAACTCCAGCTGCGTGGAGCTGCTCAGCACCGGGACCTGGGGTCATGTTGAGTGTGAAGTCACCATGTTCTTCATCTGTGAGTTCCCAAAGAGCAGGAGAAGAGGAGTGGGTGGTGGAGGAGGAGGAGGAGGAGGAGGAGGAGGAGCAACGCTTGCCATGGCATCGTCATGATGGATTATTTGATTATTTGATTGATTGATGAATCATTTAGTAATGATTAATTATTTTTGAATTGCATGCTGAAGTTATAAAAACATGTTTTTTCATTTCACACATTTGTTTAGTGTATGTGATTGTTTCATCAGCAGAAGTAAAGTTAAGTAAAGTAAAGTGTAATGAGTGTACAGACCACTGGGTCATTGTGTTACAGTAGTATGACTTCTCCCTCTTTTTATATCCACATATCTTGTCCTATGGCTAATAGTGATCATGAGGGGGGATGCAGTGGTGGTTACATGATAGGAGGCCAAGCCTACTGAGTCACCAGGATGGCCGCTAACTACAAGGTTTTCCCCAACTTTCATTTCATTTCATTAAAAATGTGTTGCATGTTCTGACACATGAGGGCTACAGCTTTTTTGCTCATTGTTGAACAGATCATTCAGAACTCGAATATAACATTTGTCATGTGATTAATGATCAATTGGTCAAAACTTAGGGGTGTCAAACAGGTCTGACGGTAGGAACATTTTTGGTATCTGGAATATGTATTGAATATGTTTTCTGTGCAGGGTTGTGCTCTCCTGCCACTGGTGGTAAAAATATATTCCAAAATGGTGAAGTCAGTAAACAAGAAGCCCCTCCCTGTCTTCCCTCCCCCCAAAAAACTGGCTGGCAAAGGGGGGAAAAGTAGTCCCTCAAGGATTTACTGTGGAAAACAGGCTCTCCCCTGGAATTATGGTTCATCTGTGGAAAGTCACAGAATCATGCAGAACTCACTCCCACAAAACATGAATTTCCTCAAAATGACCACTAGGTGTGATACAACAAATCCAAATTGGGAAATATAACTGTGGCTCAGAGTCAGAGGGCATCATCATATAATGTCATGAAGACAGGGCTTTTTTAGTTAATTTTCAAGAGATCTAGTTGAACAGCTCTTCATTCAAGCTCTTTTAAAGAAGCACATTTACATTATGAATATATTCCTTGACAGGTTCTTGTTTTCTGTAGTCATTTACTGTTATTACAAAGACATTATGTATGTTTATATAACCGTTTTACTTGATAAATGAATAAACATATATTTTACTTAATTGGACATTGCTGTTTTTTTAACTGGCAAACTAAATGTATATGCACTAATGCACCATATGCACTAGAGTATAAAACAAGGTAAATGTGGTATTTATTTCTACATTTTAGTTTAATTTCTGTTATATTTTATCCGTCTGTCTACACACATCATGAAAACCTTGCATTTGTTGAAATGAATCTCTTGTGAAAACCAAAACACCGAAACACAGACAAGTCAAGCATAATGGGAAAATTGACAAGAATAGAGGGATTTCATTTTAATGACCATCAAATTGTTTCCAGTTAACAAGGATGATACTGAATAAACTGTACCAAAAGTCCAAGGGCGAGGCTAAACCTAAAGCTCTCATTTGGACTTGTACTGTAAGTTCATACGTTCCTCACTTTGTGGGTATGATTATGTGAATCTTTCTCATGAACAGATGCTGTTTGGTTTTCATGCCTCCTCAGACTCACGATAAAGACCCACTATTCATTGCCTTTGCCTGTCATTATTCAGGAACATTGTATATTACTATTATATATTATATTAACATTCTTCGTCAGTCAGCTGGCCATCTATGATGAAAACCTCTATTTCTACTATCAATCTGGAACATTGACTGGTCTGCTGCATGTGCTCAACAGGAGAAAGATGCTTCCACATTGTCAGATTAGTAACATGTTCTGTGTTTGTCCACATGGGGGCGATAATGGGCAGTGTGAGCAATCTGCTCATTATTTTGCAAACTGCTGGTGGTTGGGGCATCTGGTGAGAAAATCTAACTGTGATGGTGATATAGTGGTAACAGAATCTTCAGCTGACACCACATGTTATTTAGTACAAAACTTGTTTATTGTATTGAAATTGAGATTTTACATAAGGCATAAATAAGTCAGTCACACAGGTGGTATATGTTTTAGGGACAACATTACAAAATCATTATCATCATTGTCATCATCGTTATTGTGCATAGTAAAAAAGTCAACATCATACAACTCTCACAACATACATTCAAATATTCAAATAGCAAAAACTTTGAATTCAACACACACACACACACACACAAACACACACACACACACACACAATTTACTACATTGCATTATCATCATGTCACAAAAAAAGGCAACTTTTCTTCTTCTTGATCACCGAACATCATGCAAAAGTGTTATGCAAACAGTCAATGCAGACATAGTTTGCCATTTGTGCATATTGTGCCAAAAATGAGTGGATCCACACGGCATAGTAAACAGTGATAATATGCACTAAGGTTGTAGCTTTCAAATCCTACCTAGAGACTGCATTGTTAAAGTGTTGGTTTTGCCTGGGACTCTGACCTAATTTCTCACAGTTTTGTTCTTGTCTGATATTTTTGAACAAGACTTCGACTGGTCATGGTCTTGGTCCTGGTCTTGACACACATCCTTTAAAATAAGGTTCTTTTTGTTATGATGACATGAGTACATCTTTCAGATGGTATAAACAACTGCTATATGGTACAGCATTTTTGAATATATGAAATAATACTGACTGATTAAAATCAATTATTTGGGAATGTCTTTAGAGGATGTATAGAGACAGGATTCAAGGTAAGCAACCCTGCCTCTGATTCACCCGCTACACAGGTTCACCTTTTGTTGATTGGGATTGTGACTGCTGGAGATGCTGGAGATGAACCATTTGCAGAAGACATCAGAAATCTGAATGGGCTGAAGAGGTCACTGAAAATCGACTTTAATAATGTGTAGTGGCCCCCCAGACGTTTCAACACAAGGGTGAAAGTATAGGTTAAAAAAAAGGAGTGCTTGATTTAACTTCCTAGAGAACAAGTTGGTGACAACTGCATGCAAAAATAAGCTAAACCAAGCACCCTTTCTGTTTTTTAATACTTGAAACATTTTTTCTAGGACTGAATGTTTCTTGGGATGTTTCTTAGTAAATTCAATCTGTGGATGGTTTCATTAAATGTTAATACTGTATAAACTGAACCAGACTGTACCACAGCTAGTGGAGTTATGTCCTCTGGGCCTGCTCAGTGGTGTTACAGGTTGTCCCTTCATTGATGGATGAAAGCAAATGGACTAAACCAGATGTTTAGTGAAAGGGACACACCATGGATACTGCAAAGTGGCTGCAGGTGTGAGCCGTGGCATCCAGTGAAAGCTAAGATGTAAGCTGTAACGAGAATAATGGTAAGAGACAGTAGGTCAAACAAATCTCTCTCTGGTACCACGCGCATCCACCACGGTTGAAAAAGATCTGTAACAGAAATGCTGATAGTTAGGTCATAGACAGTCTCAGCATTGACCAAAAAGCTGTGTGCTGCGGTCGATCAGATCTCGCTCTCGTAGGTGTGCATGTAGGTCTTGAGCGAGAGGATCTCGGGGTAGCTCCGGGTGGTCCTGCGGTAGAAGTCCAGGCCTGTCAGAATCTCCACATCTCTGACCCGAGCTGTGTGCATCTTCATCAGGTCCTCCACCCAGCGAGACTCCTCCTCAGAAC
>CABFOQ010024772.1:10400-23007 GCA_900660455.1 Gephyroberyx darwinii
GCATTATTGAACTAGAACACATAGACTGGAGAACACATATTAGTATGTGTTTCCCCTCCCTTTCCTCTCAGAACAGAACGAGTATGAAATATGTTACACACATAAAGTTTGACCAGAATACTTGAATTAGACCACTGGAGGCACAGCTATGATATATCTCTGTGTACATCTCTAAGCGTAGACACACTAGAGGTTTTTGCCTAGATCAGGGCTTTCCGTGCCAATTAAAATGTAAGGCAGCCAACATAAGTCATTTTCTCGACTCCTAAATGAAACTGAAATGCATTGTATATTTTATATACTTTCCTTGTATAAGCCATTGAAATGAGTTCCAGCTTTTCCTTCTGATTGTCGCCCATTTTCACGCAAAAACCCACCACACTGGTGATGTTACCAGCTAAGCCTCCTGTAAGGCCAGAGGCCAGATTTGTAACTTTGCAGGTTTAGCGTCTATTAGGTTCCTCAAAAAAAAATCTGAACGAAAATGTAATCTAAAAATTTGGTCTAATAATGCTGCAGCGAGCATCTACCCTAACTGGGATTTGAACCGTGCACTTACATTGCAGGTCTCGTCGTTGTCAGGCCTGTGTGGCAGGATGAAGGCGAAGCTGCTGAGTGGGCCGGTGCAGGAGTCAGCAGCCTGTGTGAAGTCTAAGCAGCTGGTCATGACCACAAAGTAGTGGGTGGGGATGGGTATCGTACCACTTACATACCTACAATAAAGACACAAAACACAACAGATAGGTGAGGTATAACTTAATTGTGCTGACAGGTGAGTCTACTATGTATGCCCATAGATGGAGGTGGGTATACTCTACTACTTGACAGAAATGCTGGTAGTGAATGACAACACCGGCCTTCTGAAGAGGATTGTGTGCGTATGCATTTATGCTTTTAGATCGCAATACTATACGGCCAAAATAATCATGGAAATAAATAAATATACATTAACCAATAGTCCGAAGGTTTTCACACACAAAAATGAAATGAAAAAGAAAGGAATATTGATATGTTTGTGTCAAAACATATGCTTTCATATTGTAAGCTTGAAAACATTTATCTTCTTTTGCTTTAGATTTAACCAAGCACACATATAGCATGAAACACTGTACTTCATACAGCTACATTGAAACTGAATTCTGAACTCCCTTACTGTTTCATCTTCTCCGCTGAGTCCCTGACGCCGTCGTAGTCGTAATCAAATATGGGACCAATGACCACGTTCACCCCGTTTCTCTCAGTGGCGTACTTCTTCACTAGTGCCCTCTGGAAGTAACCCCATATCCCTGAGGAAGAGGCAGAGAAAAGAGGAGCAGAGAAAGGTGGAACAGTGTAGGGTCAAAGAAACAAAGAAAGAGGGATGAGAGGAGGGGAATGGAAGAGGGAATTAAAATGGGAAGGAGGGATGGGAGGAAGAAGTGTGGTGTAGTGTAGTGTGGTCATGGGAAGAATTCATACTTTCAAGTCAAACATGGCCTTCTAAACTGCCAAACCAAAAACACAAAAACCACATTGAAGCATCCGCTGGGGGCTGGTCAGGAGTCAGTAGTCCTTCAGAGTGTCAATGCAATTACATTTTCATTTTGCAAAGACAGAGAAAATTTGACAACATTTTGGACACATTTAAAATATATCAGCAACGATTTGGCTTGGTCTCATCAAACAGTCTCCATCGGTTACCACAGTAACAAGTAACAAGTCAAAATGATGAGATATAAGGTTTCTGTGGGACTCCACTGAATAAAAGCTATATTAAGTGACTGGCTTACTCTTGAACGCAGGATACATGGGAACGGTGTTGGTGATGAGGACAGCATCGTATTTCCCATCCATGGTTGAGGACAGCTCTGTCAACAAGCAAAACAGAGACTTGCTGGGTAAGGATGGATGGTTCAGTGCACCATTGGGACTGTGGAGCAAACATGGCCGTCACTGAAAAACACTCACTGGCCATATTGTACATGCCAGTGGCTCTGGAATAAACTATGACTTTATTAACTTACGCGGTGGGTACAGGAAAGCGTAGGTGATTTGCTTGTCCGCTCTGTAATTGGTACAGGACTGGCTGTAGGCTGGGGGGACTCGGACATCAGGTCTCACACAGTTAGACAGGGCCTCGGGCAGGGGGGACACGTCCACCTGGAGGACCACACACATACACACAAACACATAGAAGGAGAGAGCGAGAGACAAAGAGGGAGAGAGAATAAAGCACTGCCTAACTGTATATAACTTTTGAATGTCATTCTCTGTAGGTAATTAAAAGAAATATTTCAGCTTGACCCAACAAGCAGGGTACCTGCAACCTCCCTGTGTGAGGCCCCTTCACTATAGCCCCCACCTCTAAGCAGCTTATTGGTCTCTGAAAGTAAAGCCCTTTCATAAGAACCCCAGGGTATAGATCATAGGGAGTTACCTGTCTGCTGACAGTGTAGGATGTCCAGAGGGGCATAGAGAGCGCCTCACTGTAGCCGCTGATGTAGTCGCTGTGGTGGAGGATGGAGTATTTGGTACGGAACAGAACGGCAGGTCGACCGTACGGCAGGTTCCTACTGTCTGAGAGAGGAGGAGCAGAGGAGCACAGGAGGGGAGAACCAAGTATGTAGCAAGACACATTTCCAACTCAATGCTCAATATGAACAATAACATTGGAAAACAAATATATTACAATTGCATGATGTATTTCATGATGTGGCTTCAATACAAAAACTTGTGTATTGTCTGAAAGGTTTTCTTCAACGTAGTCAATAAAAACGCAGGAGAAAGCAATAAAGCTTGACAACAAGCACCACAAACTCTTGGTCGAAATAGCAGTTAGCATAGCCACCACCTCCATTCTTAATAATGCACAGCGTTACGTTATCGGAATTATCAGCATGATTGGAAAGCATCTATGATCAATCAGATTACTTAGCTGAAACCCTCAACTCTATATTAGACAACCTGTTGTATATAGTACAATTGTATTTGTCCAATCACAAAGCCACTGGTAGCAGCTTTTCATTTCAGAAGGACAATCATATTATGGTCATTTTAGTTTAGTTAAAAATTCTCTCAACCCCCAAGGTTAGGAAAGCTTGCATTATACTGACTATTTACTGATTTACTGTGTAAAAGACAAAAGCATTTGACACATTTTGACATTTTCAATATCATCATACATTAGACTGACCATCAATAGCTTGCCTCAGTCGCTGGTTTAGCTCCTCCACTTTGTTCTGTAAGAGACAGAGCCAGAGTGACTCCAGGTTATAGCCTCGTACAAGGGTCACTTTCAAACCTCTCTGGCCCCTACTTTTTACACGCAACTGCAAAAAGATTGGAGATTGAAACAATCTCTTGCCAGAGATCTACATGGGAATCACACATACTCACAATATAGGTAAAGTGAAACATTCAGGGCAGGGCTGAGTTCAATTCATTTTCCATTCAATCAATTCAATAAATGGAAAGTCTACAAAATTATACCGAACAACCTTTGGCATGAAAAGGTTTTCATATCTGACCTATTAAGAAATAATTAGCAAATCTTTCATTAGCAAATGAATTGCAGATTCTGTTTCAGTTTTGAATTGATTAAAGTTAAAGTGAATTGGTTCTAGCTCTGCCACAGAAAGCAAAGATATGTTTCAAGGTTATTTCAGCATTCAGTGGAACTGAATAGGAGGCAAGATAAAACAATCAATCATAGGCAGACATATGCATTATTACAAGACAAACACACAAACTTGCAATCGCACAAAGATTGCACTGCAAAAGCAAAACAAACGTTATATTGGTAAATTGTATTTGAAACCCTTTCAGTTACTTGCTGTGGCTTGGTTAGAAAGTCAACTGGGCATAACGCTACATTAATGTCACTGTGCCCATCTCACAAGGCAACGCACAACTAGCATTTATAACCTTGAAGGAGCCAACAGTTGGAATGATAGACCTCCTGTGGGACAGGCAATGTCATCGGTCTAGGAGGCTGTCATCATGATGTGCCTGGTTCTTTGGTGCTATAGTTCAAGGCAAGACCATTCAATCCCAGATAAGTAATTAAAAGGATTTCAAACATCAATTTGATCCATGAATGGTAACTTAATGCTGTTGGGATTTTTGTAACTGTGTAATTACAAAAAAAAAGAGCACTAAAAAGTGAAACCGCTACTGAAATACCTAGAAATACCTGATAAATGAAAAGGATGGCATGATATTTAGAGTTTTCTTCAACAGGCAGCTGTGAACAGGAATCTACACTAGCATCCCAGTTATGTTTGTTGCCATTGTAAGCATTCCACATTCAGATCAAATGACGTGTTTTTTCTCACAATGTGACAAGTCAAGCAAAAAAAAAGGCAGTAATGGTATCCCTTTAAGATTATCTCTCCCCAAAGTGACAAGAGCTTTATCGCTGAGCTGATCTGAGCAGATAAAAACATCACAACAGTTTCAAGTATCTCAACTGCATGAGGAACATTTGAATGAACTTTCTGGCTGTGTTTTTTCACTTCAGTAGAACATTTTCATTTTTCAGCTTGCACAGCTTGCAGCTTGCATTTTTCAGCTTGCACAGGTTGACTGTTCAGGAACAGTCAACCTCCAACATGCACTTCTCTGGGGATCGGTTGTATTAGCCCGCTCTCAGTATGGATAACTGCAAACAGGAAAACCTTGACTTTTTGAATGGACATGATAAAATAATATGTTCTGCATCTGCTTTGCCATGCTCGTACCTGACTTCAGCATAGGTTTTCAATACTAAAATAATTACAAAATAGTGCTGACTAAGACTCCCCAGAGCAGACAATATTGGTCACTGACAATTCATGAAAAAGTGAAAATGTTTGCAAGCGTTAAAAACTTTAAACAGCCAAAAAAAAGTCAAAAGGTCACTTGAGGAATAAATAAAACCAAATGATCCTCATGTTTCTTCCTTGAACATTTGAAGCTTGGGTTCATCAAAAGCGTCCTAATACTAAGATACTTTATGATGTTATTTACAGGAATAAAATACAACCCTTGGTAGATTAGGAGTTGCCACATAGAAGTTACTGATACCGTGAGAAATAGGGAAATTGGACATTAGGTTAGGATGCAAGGCGAAACCAAATCCAACAATTTGGCAAGCCAATATACAGCCAAGGGCAGGTGAATGATTGGCCTACGGGTAGCAACAGAGCCAGTGTTGAATTTTCTTAATGTCTAATTTCCCTATGGGATCAATAAAGTATCACATTATTATTATTTCACTGTATTTACAGAAAAAGGAAGCTGTACTGTAAAGCGTTATCCTAAAGGTCAGGCAACATAGGCAACAGTTTGAAGAAATGCTGACTGGCAGTTTTACCAACAATATTTTTTCATGCTAGTGTTTTTCTTTACAGCTCATAACTAGAAAGGTGGGTTCAAGACCAGGTGATGGCTAGCATCTGCCCTGCTGAAGTATCCCCGACCTCCAAGAAAAAAAAAGAATTTCCCTACGGAGATAAATAAAGAATTACATTATCATTATTTTATGTGCATTGATTTGTGCCAGTAACCAAGCCCCATCACAGCAAAATTTCCCGCCTGTGTTGCTTCAAAAAGTTGCCCATGTATCATCATCCCATTAAAGAAATAGATACAGTTTTGGGGAGATTGGCCTGTTGGTCAGCCTTCCTGTTAAGTGATGAGAACATACAAACTTAGACACCAAAATCATACATGTGTTTGTGGTACATCATTCACTCTGGTGCACCATGCTAACACATTGTTGAGTGATAGTAGGTGACTGGCTTTATCTAAAATAAGAACACTGGGCTTTTAGTAAGACAAAGTTATTAGTGATTTTTATTGTATACCTTGGATATTTATAAATCTCAAAAATGAAAAATAAAATGTAAGGTTTATTTTTGGGACTATTTGAGGTGAGCAACCACGTATTCATCCACTGTGCACTGTACAGTCTCCCTTGTATTATTTCCTATGGAAATAGGGAAAGTGATCCCTGGTAGTTCAAAACAATATGTTGTATGTGTCATATTTCATTAAATTTGACTGATCTACACAAAACTGCCAGACAAGGGCACATATCTTTTAAGATTAGCCTTCTTACCATTTAGCTTTAGAGCTGCCAAAAGCTCTCATTTTCTGACTTTTGAGATAATGTGTATGCTATGACAGTGTATGCTAAAGTATTAGCGAGGAGCACCTGGGAGAATGATCTACTGGAGACACATGGATGATTTTGGTGTCTATGTTCTCTTCACTACATTAAGTTGACCAATGAGCCAATACCCAAAAACGTGGCGTCTACAGGAAGCTTGGCCCAGGTCTGCCGCTGAGTCATCATGGCTGACCTTGTCGTCACAAGTGCATCCCAGGTCCTCTGCTCCTGTGGGAACAGGGCCAGAGGGTGTAGGTCTGGCCACCTCCTCAGGCAAGGTGGGTCTGTGGGGGGGGCCTCTCAGCAGGTGATTCAGACTGCCGTGGGTTCCGTTGTTGGGGGCCGGTTTCAGACCCAGTAGATCTGAGATTGAGGGAGATCAATTTGGAAATGAGTATACAAAGCTTTGTTAAAAGCACACCCATTTGAATGACAAACATCTTGGCTCACAATAAATTCATCCCTCAAGTCTCATACACACACACACACACACACACACACACACACACACACACACACGTATATGGAAAATTGGTACCTTACCACACATAACATTATAAAGCTCAATGTTTTCAAAGGCTGGAACTTTAGTCTTGAACTTAAATGTAGGTCCATATCCCAAGAAAATTGTCTGAAAATGAACATTTGATAACACATGAATTGATTTGTCATAATGAATACAGAAGTTGGTACATCAAGGTGTCACTTTACATTCCAGAAATTCAAACCATTATGGGAATAGTGGTATCCTGTTTGAGAATTGGACTGGAATGGTGAAAAGCTTGAAAGTGTCCCATTATAGAAAAATAATGGACTGCCTACCGGCCAATAGAGTGGTGTGTTTACCTTGGCCAGCGTATAGAAATATTCTGACCTTTTATATAAGTCGTCACACTTGGTAATAACTTGTAGCACTTGGTCAATTTCAGGATTGTTAGAATATGAGGATCCACACAGAACATATGGAGAAATGTGTCATGCATTGAATGGATCTACATCTGGAAATAGAAACATCACTGGAACATGGGCAACCATGTGACTTTTCTATTCTCCTTAAGACTAAAGGGAGTACCTGCATGCTGTTGATCTTATTGTCATATCCATGGTCACCAGAGAAGCCACAGTGCCTCTTCCCTTCAGGGACTTTCCTGTAATAGATAGCATGAGTGATAGATCAGCATTGGATTGATGCACAATGTGCTCAGCTCGACTTTAGGTCAAATCTGTAGGACAGGAATCCAATCCAAATAAGTTTTTATAATAATCTGTGACACTTCCTTATAAATGATCCAAATGAAATAATGATCCAACCTCTAGCCCGTTTATGAAAGCTTTTACATTTGCCGTTCTAAACACCCGGTGTCAGGTAGGTCTTTCCTGGGGGGAAAAAAACCTCTGGCACACAGGAGGTGATGCCTTTTACTTTTCCAGCAGCAGCAACAGCGGTTTGTTTGGAATAAATAGAAGAAAAACTTGGTAATGTGTGTGTGTGTGTGTGTGGTAGAAAAGAACCGCACCTACAGAAACTCAAACTTCATCACCAGAAAACCCAAGGAAAAAGACGTCACAGTACTGGCCACACTGTTTGATTGACAGGTGATCTCTGGGAAGTGCAGTGAAGAAACACCACAGCGATGAGGCTGAGAGACAAAGATGGGGACTAAATTTGTTCATCGTAATTCTGATTAAGTTTGCTTCTCTACATGTAGTTGGTGTACTACATGTCCTGTGTCTGGATCCCTGATAGACTAGCTGTCACTGTAGCTTCAGCTAACAGAGATCCTGGTAATAACACTACAGTTAAACTAACTAACTTAAAGACCCTATAAAGCTAAGCGTGTACAGGTACACACGAGGTCTAAAGGGTTAAACTGTGGCACACAGCTAATCTCCAGGATTTTGTAGGAATTCACCTCCCTCAGCCCAGAACAGCCACCCCTTCACACAACTCGAGCCACAGTCCTCTAATTGAAAAACAGACACTTTTTATTAAGTGTCCATTAAAACACTACTTCCAGTGATGCACGTTAATGTGTTTGTGTGCGTGATGCATGGATGTGTGTGTGCCCAGGGGGGGAAGCCACAAGCATGTAGAATATGGAAATCACTAGCTGACCGGGGAAGCGGGACAAACTCAGTGGTTCATTTGGTGTGAATAGTTAGTTGGTTTGGGAGTTAAGTAGACATTGGCTAATGTATGTGTGTGTGTGTGTGTGTGTGTGTGTGTGTGTGTGTGTGTGTGTGTGTGTGTGTGTGTGTGTGTATGTGACCTTCATGCCGTGGCCCAGGGTGTCCAGCTGCTGGTAGTTGATTGGACGGCGGCTGTACGGTGGGCGGAGCTGCGTGTTGATTGGAGGAGTGGGAGGGGGGAGGATCTTGTGGCTGCGTGGGACTTTCCTCACCGTCGTGAAAACACCGATCTCCCTCCGAGAAACCTTCTCCTTATGCATCTCCACTGTCTGAGGAGGACGAGGAGGAGGAGGAGGGGGAAGAAGAGGAGGAGGAGGGGGAAGAAGAGGAGGAGGAGGGGGAAGAAGAGGAATTTCAAATGGTGAGATATCGTTATAAAGATTAGGGTTAGGGTTTTGTTATTCCACATAGCCCAGAACTGGTCTTGATCTCTTCTAATGCTTTTGTTTTTCTTTCTGATATATTTATATTATTTGAGTTTCAGAATACTGCGTGCGTATATCTGGGTTCTCCGGGTTCAGTATTATTCAACCTAGTCCTGAGTTCAGGCTACTTTGCAGTTGGACCAGTCTACAGGGCCTGGCCTTGTTCTCCTAGATAGAATTGAAAAGTCTTGGTGCTGCTGTCCCCCACACATCAGGGGCTCCAGCACCAACTCAATGTACTGGAGCAGTCCATTGCTCCAGTACAGAACTGGGCCCTGGCTCACTCACTCTCTGCAGCATACAATGACAATCACATCAATGACAGTGAACACACTAAAATAAAAAGCCTGTAGAGCTTTCTCTGCAATAAAACAAAAATATCCCAGCCAAAATATGGTGCAACATTTTCTCAGTTGTGCTTGATGGTAGTGTGTGGGGTCCAGTCAGTCATCACAGCTTCACTGAAGGGGAAAAACATCCAACTGAGATCCTACATGCAGAAAGTATTTTACACCTACAAAGAAAAACTCCAACAAATGCATGTAGAGCAGAACTGGACCGAACCAGAACTAGAGCGGTTCCATTAATAATAAATACTCAAAGAGCACTAATCTACTGTAATGTAATCTAATGTAATGTAATGTAATATAATGTAATCTACTGTAATGTAATCTAATTAATTAATGTAATGTAATGTAATGTAATGTAATCTATATGTAATCTAATGTAATGTAATGTAATGTAATGTAATATAATGTAATCTAATGTAATGTAATCTAATGTAATCTATTGTAATCTAATGTAATCTAATGTAATGCTAATGTAATATAATGTAATCTAATGTAATGTAATCTAATGTAATGTAATGTAATATAATGTAATCTAATGTAATGTAATCTAATGTAATGTAATGTAATGTAATGTAATGTAATGTAATCTAATGTAATATAATGTAATCTAATGTAATGTAATCTAATGTAATCTAATGTAATGTAATGTAATGTAGGCCTGATGCTCCCGTTAGGAAGGAGAGAATGAGCCAGTTTCAGTTTCAACCTGGAAGTACTGTTATCCAATGAGATTGGAGGGCGGGGTCTTACCTGTCCAATGAGGTTGATGGAAGACTCCATGTGGCGGAGCTGATTGGTCTGAGCATCGAGCAGCCTGAGCACACTATTGGCCAGCGTGCTGATCTGGTATGCGACGCTGGCCAGCGATTGGGTGGTGAAGTTCTTGGTCTCCTCTAAAGCCTTGACATTGCCCTCCCCTGACTGGTAGAGAGACATAGAGAGAGACAGACACAGAGACAGAGAGAGAGAGTTACATTCTGGAGTACCCTGAATTCGAGGATACTAGCCTCTATTTAAGAAAAAAAACCATAATAAATAAATGTCAAATTGGCTTTCTCCAAATTATCGAACCTCCGATCATATATACACCTCACACACTTCAACTAACACGTTCACCAGAAAAAGGGAAAATATTTGCTTGTTTCATTGAAAGCCTTGGATTCCATTTGGCATGAAGGACTTCTCTTCAAAACCCTTCAGAGTGGACTAGGTGGTTCATGATCTCGTCAAATCTATGTACAAGCACAACCAGTGTGCAGTCAAAATCAACAGCCAAGGAACAGAATATTTCACGGTGTGAGGAAGGATGCTGTTCAAGTCCAACATTATTCAACCTATACATCATGAGCTTCAGACCAGTTGGACCGTTCAGCAGCTCCGGGCCTCACACTCTTCCACACAGAGATCAGATACCTGCTCTATGCAGACGACCTCATTCTGTTCCCAACCAGAGATGGTCTCCAACATAACCTGACCACACTGGAACAGTACTGCCATAACTGGGCTGTGGATATAAACTTAAAGATAACGCAAATTATGATAGTTCAAAGAAAAAGCCCAGATCTCTCGAAAATAAATACCATTTTTCTTTGAACAACACCATAATTGGACACACAAAAATGTATACTTACCTAGGCCTGACCATCTCCACATCAGGAGAGTTCAATATGGCAGTAAATACACTCAGGGAAAAAGCACGCAGGGCAACGTATGCCATGAAAACTAGATTCTTCAAAACCAACATCCCCATTAGAATCTGGACTAAAATATTTGATAGTGTAATTGAGGTGGAGGTGAGGTCTGGGGCCGCTCAGTAAACTGGAGCATGGCTCATGGGACAAACAGCCAATAGAGGCCCTACACACTGAAAAACACCAAACAACGCTCGTGGAGCAGAATCAGGACGGTTCCCAGAAACAGGTTCAGAAACAGGCAATAACATTTTGGACACATTTAAACTCAAGCCCAAAAGACACACTTCAATACGAAGCACTAAAGACCCAAGGGCTGAACCCTAAAAACAGTCAGTCAGCTGATGGGGAAGCTAACCAGCCAAGCTCCCATCAGCACCACAACACAACACAATGAAGATCAGAAGATCAATATTAACAACATTGGAGGAATGAAACTAAAACCCAAAGAGACTAAATAGTTACTTGGCCCTAAACAGAGAATATAAACTGGCTGAGTATCTCCACTCTGTCAGAGATACGAAGCAGAGACAGATCCTGACCAGATCCTGACCAGATCCTGACCAGATCCTGACCAGATCCAGACCAGATCCTGACCAGATCCAGGCTCAGTGACCAACTGGCTGTAGAAAGAGGAAGATCCAAACAGACATGGCTTCCCAGAGAGGAGCGTCTGTGGTCACTGCTGGACAGAGATGCACTTCCTCCTCCACTGTGTGAAGTTCTCCTCAATAAGAGACGTCTACTATGGGGAAACATCAAAGACAGTATTGAACCTCCCAACGGAAGGAACGACCAGTCCTCCTGGGTGGAGGACAGCAGCTCCTCTGGCAGATCAACATGGATCTGAGGGAATCACAACGACCACAATGACATGAAATCCATAAAAGTGCTGGACTGTATCAGCATGAAGTAACACCTGGACAAACTTGTTTCTATAGTTTAAATATGTGTATTTATTATGTTATATATATCTGAATTTTCTGTAAAGATGTTTTTGTTCATGCCAATAAAAATTATTTGAATTGAATTGAATTGACAGACAGACAGACAGACAGATAGATAGACAGACAGACAGACAACAGGAGTTGGTTAAGTGTGTGGCAGCAGATACGATTCACTCTGAACTTTGGTTGGTTAGGTTTGCTAGCTAGCTAGCTCACGGGAGCTGTACTACTCCAAACCAAGAAGAACCAGGCCAACAGCTGAGGCAGTTTCTGAAAAGAATCGGATGTGAGATGCTGTATCCAGTAACAGTGTTAAAGCCAAAGAAAGTCCTAAACAATCACCTGAGACAGTCATAGCAGACTGAGCAGTAACAGGAAACCATGTAAAAGCCAACCTGCTGTTATTCACACACAAACCAAACGCAGGGCATGCAACGTTCACAGAGGCCTTCATATACACAAAGAAGAATGGAATTAATAAAGGAAGACAAATCCCAGTATGTGAAGATGGAGACACAACCTGCCCAATGCTGTCCATTAATGTTTATCATAATGGTCCAGTAATGACTCAAGGCCTGCCTGGAGAATTCCCAGAGCATGAAGGAGGAAGCTGAAAAGAAAGGCAGGGAAAGCTCAGCACTTTCAGAGGCCAAGAGCACAAACATGATGGAGAACATCACCACAGTCAACAGCCACCCAGCTGCTCCCTGGAGAACAGCCCGAGACTCTCCAACACTTTAAAGACTCAAAGAAGGACTTCCAGGGTTCAGGGAGAGCCCTCAGCAGCCAACACATCCACCAGAAGGACAGAGGAGTACAACGGTTTCCAAAAGATCAAAGAGACTCTTAGTGGAGACCTTCAGCAACAACAGGA
>CABFOQ010024777.1:3079-13467 GCA_900660455.1 Gephyroberyx darwinii
AAAGTACAAAAAATATACTTATTATAAAAATTCACAGTACACATATAGGAAATTTATGTTTACACAGGAAAACCTATAAATATGAGTAGTGCCTTATCACAGCAGTATGTAAAAACTAGAAGACAAAACCATAAAACAGTAAAAAGTAATGTCAGCTCACCACCTCTTGTTGAAGGTATAAACGTACAACTGTAAGATTATTATAATATATAATACTATATTATTATTATTGTTATTAAATAATAATAATAATAGTAGTAGTAGTAGTACAATCCTGGGTTTCAGTGGAGAGTTTTAGTGTCCCATGGCGGTCTAAATGCTGTTTCAGAGGCTGACAAG
Organism: Gephyroberyx darwinii; assembly: GCA_900660455.1. Taxonomy (NCBI): domain Eukaryota; kingdom Metazoa; phylum Chordata; class Actinopteri; order Trachichthyiformes; family Trachichthyidae; genus Gephyroberyx; species Gephyroberyx darwinii. The sequence continues at coordinate 3,419 of CABFOQ010024777.1, forward strand.
CATAAAATTCCAGGGTAAGTTCTTGTAGTTTTTGTGGAATATTTTGGAATGAAAATGATCAAATATATAGATACTGAATATCGGCTATCGGTATCAGCCTTCAAAAACCCATACTGGTCAAATCCTCGATTTCATAGGTCATCTAGCGACTCCCATGGCGGGTCCTGAACCCCGCATTGAGAACCACTTCCATAGGATATTTCTTTCTGCTTCCATTTGGGACATCGTATTAATGTTAGTAGTAGTATTTGTAGTAGTAGTGTTAAGTCTGTAACCCATTCACTTTTCCCATTCATCTCCATTAAGACGGACAACAGTGCTCATGTTTTCTGTCCACATACAAGTCAGCCTGCTATTTACACCTGGTGAAGTAGGTTACTACTACATGTGTCTGCTGGCCTGTTATTGTGAATATGATGCACATTTTGCACATCATGTATGTATGCTGTAAATTCAATTTTTCTTCCTTCACATTCTCATTTTTCTCATTTTGGCATATTTCATTTTTTATGATTATTACTAGCAGACTAGTTGATATTTTATATTTTATTTTTATATTATACATTTATTTAATTTTGTCTTTTTCTCAATCTGTTCTACTGTTGCTGTTTTGGATTCCCTGCATACTTGCTGTAATTCATTCATTCAATTCACATTTCTTCTGAATACGTTTGTGTTGTAATTGTCACTTCTGCTTTACTTTGCTGTATCCTATTTGCTGCAGCAACGACCCCATTTCATCAGATCTTCATCTCGTCAGTAAATTCATTCACTGCTGGACTTTCACAGCACTGTACTCCATTGATATCCAAAGGTTCAGTGCTGGCATTTTTTCTTTCTTCTTTTTTTTTGACTGTGAGAAAACAACAGAAAATACACAAAATTTACAGGTTAAATGAAAAATAAAAAGAGACAAACAGGAACTTCAATCTCTTTGAATTAGGTTCATCTAACACCTAGAGTGGCACACTCATGGGGTGACTCAAATACTTTTATTGTGGCAGACTGGTTAAGTAGTGCCAAAAGAAATATTTGCACGCTGGATTAGGCTTTATTTCATGCTGATGCAATGTTTTGTCAGGCTTTCCTGACAAAGATTTTAGGGTTGAAACATCAACATCACCATCAACATCAAATAAAGCCAGGAACTAATCCAGTCTGCACATATTCCTTTGGGTACTACTAGTCATGACTCTTCTATCCAGATGTGCACATCCAGGTTGGATGTGCAGACCTCTACTACCCCCTTTTTGCAGACTGGTTTAACAACTCACACTCAAAGCCGAAGATCGCCAGAGTGCCGTAGGATACCAGCAGGAAGTAAGACAGTATGATGATAACGGTGATGTAGATATAGACATTGGAATCTGAAAAAGGAATGCAAAGAAAAACTAGATGTTTCCAAATATCTTTCAGTAATGACGTGCAGTACAGATTATATGTCCATCAACAGCATCTGGCAATCAGTTTGTTTTGTTAAAGCTGCGTTTTGTTAAATTTCTCACTGACTGGTGAGAAATTTCCCCCGCCCACAGGAAGTGACCAATCTAAAGTTAAGAGAAATCCAAACCATCTCCTAAACATCACAGCACAGCCAGGGTGGTAAACATGAGTGTGCTGTGTGTAGTTTACTGACACCCACATGATATTTCTGGGTATTTCTGGGTATTGAGTACAGTTACATGCACACCAATACCCCAAGAGAAAGTAACTAACTAGAGATTTGTCTAATAACCCTGTTTAGATTCATGGTTCATGTCTGGCCCGGGCAGCTCAGTCGGTAGAGCGTGAGACTCTCTTTCTCAGGGTTGTGGGTTAGATCCCCACATAATGTCAACCATACTGTCTTTGTAAGTCGCTTTGGATAAAAGCATCTGCTAAAGGACTGTAATGTAGATGGATTGAAGTGTTGCTGCACTGTGCCATGGTGTTGCTCTACAAATATGACATCCAGGTTACTAGCATAACCTGTTTGATACACCCAGAGTCTAACGTCTAACAACTGACAGCTCATACTGCATTACCTTCATATGACATCCAGGTTACTAGCATAACCTGTTTGACACACCTAGATTCTAACATCTAATACTGAACAACTTTGTTAAATCAAGTTGATATTACAGCAGCGCTGTAATCACAGGGCCTGGTGATGTCATTACCTCCACTAAAGACGACGTCGGTCTGGGTTACGTATACTTCGTCCATCGCGCTGACCTCGCACATGTATGTTCCCTGTTGCTGCAGCAGTAGGTGGTGGAGCCGCAGGCCGCTCGATGCCAAAAGGCTGTCGGAAACGTGATCCTTCCACTGGTCAAAGACCTTCACCTGCAGTGTCTTTCTAGTCATGTTCATCGTGAGGATGGGCTCCATGCGTTTGAACCTCCAGGTGAGGTTAAAGCTATGGAGGTCAGAGTGAGGAAAGCTGCAGGGAATCATCACGGCGCTGCCCGAGTAAGCCAGGATGTGAGCTGAAACGAAGTGCACATAGTGAAGGAGACAGCAGATCTGTTCCACCATGTTGATAATTCCTGAAAAACTTGTGGTGACCATGCAGCTCACCGGTATTATGGCTTTATAAAGTTAAGATTTAAACATTTTTATGAAGGATAAGATAAAGAATAATAATATCTGTATTTTTCAATTATATGTCCAACATGGTCTTTACTAAACAAATGACAAGGGGTTTGCAAACTTAATCACTGTTTTGATTTTTGACATCCAGCAGCCTGTTGCACCAGCTGAACCTGTTTGATCGTAGGTTTGGGTGTTAAGTCGACACCGAACATTAGTACTGGAACCAGTTAGTTAGACGCTAAAGCCGTGTCTTTGTTTAGTTGCACTATGGAGACTTATGGCACAACTTAACAAGTAGAGTGTAAAGGGACAACTAACCAGAAAGTCACAGACAGCGACATCTTTGTGGCTAGTAACATGCAAGCCAAAATCAATTTCTTGTGCCCCAGTTCACAGTCGCAAATTAATACTAGCTAACCATTAGCTAACAAGAAAAGATGCTCTATCTAGTACATTTTATTAGGATTGATTTGTACATTGTTTGTCTCCTGAACCCACTGTAACCACACATATAAATGTATGTGCACAACTACATGTATAGAAGAATAAATACTACTACTACTACTAATAATAATAATACAGACAGAAATAGTGAAGGGGTTTTCAACAGGCTAAAAGCTATGTAGCTAAACAATTACTATTACTCATAGGGTTAGTTGTTCTATTGTTAGCAAGCTAAAATTGCAGATTTCATGTTGCAGATGTAAACTGTGTTGTTTTTGTCTAGTCCTCCAAGTCCTCCAGTGAGTTTATCATCTATCACATCGCATCACTACACCTAGCAGGGGGTGTGGCTTAAGTTTTAAGTTGTAACGTCTGTCTACTGTTTGAAAGATTTCAGTTGATGGAACCGTAAAGTGTAAACCATAAATCACAAACCATAAACCGTAAACTATTTCTGTTCAAACTCGCCTATGTTTGAAGTTTATCTGGTGCAACAGGCTGCAGATTGTCCACTTAATTACCTTGTATTATCAGGTTGACGGTTTTTTTGTTTGAGTCACTGGTGACTGAACAAATGTAGGTGATATTTGTGGTGTCATTTCCCAGAAGCCTTTGAGTGCTTTGGATGTCATAAAACCCCTGCTGGTTCTTCTGGGTTCTTGATTTGTTCTGGAGGGTTTGAACGCCAGTAGGAGGAAGTGTGGACCAGCTGAGCGTTGGAGCCGGGTAGATGCCGCTGGACCTACAGGTGATTGTGTCACCAACCAGCTCAATGTCAACTTCCCTGACCGGAGCTACAGTGCAGAAGAGACAACATTAGTCTCATCGTTCATTTCAAAATGCACTATATCTGTTAAGAGAAAAAGCTGTTGCCTGACGTTAATTTCTCAATATGTAAAAAATATAATAAAGGTAATCCCAACGTCAAATATACTGCAATTTTAAATGTTCTTCCATAATGTGTTTTCATGTCAGCAGTAATTTGATGAGAGACACTTTTGGTGGATATCTCAATAAAATACAAAATAAAATATAGATAAATAGATTTATAGATAAATAAAATAAATAAGATGAAACTATAATAAAACTATAATGATCTCTGTGGGGGAAATGGGCTGTTGTAGCAGCCAGTAGTAAAAAAAAAACAGGAGAAGAAAAATAGAATAAAGCTAGTAGAGTTAGTTAGGTTATCTAACTAACTAGAAACGTGAATGCCAAACGGGGAACTGTGGTCAAAATGTAAATAACACTATAATTTTTTCATTCATTCATGGTCGTGACATTTGTGATCGTGGGAGGCTAGCTAACTAGCTTACCCAATAGCTTTGGCTAGTATGGCTAGTTTGAACTTGGAATCTCAGCTAGGCTAACTAGCTAACCTAGATAACTTCGTATGACTAGACTGTATTTTTTCAGTTAGTAGCAGAGCGCTAGGCTTCATAATATTAGCTAGCTCTTCTCTTATGGCTTAAGTCTAATTTTACATAACCCAAGAAAATGTGGTTCTTTGGCCCCGCCCACTGAGGTTTAACCAATGAGAATATTCCTGGCTCCAGAGCAGCTCCGCCTCCGAACAGATACAGGTTATATAAACATACAACCAACAATCCCAACACTAATATCATGTCGACACACACATTGCACACAGGTATGAAAAAGGGATTAGAGCACTAAGAAAATGTAATAGCAGCAGTAGTATAAGCACAGACCTTTTACTTTGAGAGAGATGACACCAGACTCATCGGTGCGGGAAGACGTATAGGTGATGCAGAAGTATTTCCCCTCGTCCTGCGGCGTGACGTGCCTCAGCAGCAGCGTTGCGTTTCCCTGGAGGACCTGGTCGGCGTACAGGCCCGTCCTTCCGCTGTAGTGTTGGGACGGAGAGTTGTGGCCGACCACAAAGCTGGTGTCTCCGTAGCGTGTGCAGCTCACAACGGCTTTCTTCTTGTACCACATGACCCTGGCACCTTTGCCGTCAGAGGGGAACTCGCACGGAAGTACGCAGTCGTCCGAGTCAGTGCACATCACAGTGGATTCTGGGAACACAGACGCACGCCGATGACTGATGATGCAGCATTAGCTCATATATTCTTAGTTGCATCTTTATTCAGGTTATGTACAGGTTATATAGATTATATACAGGTTATTTACAGTTTGTCTGGACTATCCTTGGATTCAGAACTTTCTCTACTCGGTCAAACAAAACCACTAAAGGCATGTCAACTGCCTTCTCAGTCTCATACGAGTTTGTGGAGCTTTTCCACTATACCAGTTTATCCTATACCCTTCTGTACTTACTGGCATCATGCCCATTCAATCTCTCACTGCAGTAGACAAGGATATTATAGTAAAGTAAAACAAATGAGGTGAAAACTAGACTGCCTGAAAAAATTCAAACTTGCTCTCGGGGAAGTGTCAACGTTGACAACGCCATCGCCGTTTTCAAAGCTCAACACTTGGGAAACGCCAGAGTTGCCAGAATCCTGTGCTCCCAACTTGAAGTCAATTGAGGATATATTGAAAAATTTTTGTGAATACATTTAAAAAAGAATTTATGATTTATTTGTGTTAAATAATGGATGTCAAAACGTGACATCTTGTGAAAACTCAAGATAAGTGTGTGAAATATCTTGTGAAATATCAAAATAAGCAGTTAAGAGTTTAGTTCTGCTTGTAAGTTAATAAACCAATTTGAATCACGCAATAAATTTGGCATCAGGGCAAACTATATATAAACTGCAAAAAAATACTAGGACTCTAGAAATACCATTTTTACAGGAATCATGGTTGTTGTGGAATACACATCCTATCCGGAAAAATACATTCCACATATTTCAGAATATGTTCAGAGATATGTTTTAAAATGAACATATATATATATATATACACAACTGTCCAGTTCCAAGTACACTATCAATCATTTATCAAACTATTATTTATCAAACCACTTTTTCTACTCAGTTGATTCTTCTTATTCAAGAAATTATTTAGAACTGAAACAAATCAAAATGTTTAGATCTTTGAGAAATGCTCGTATGAAAGTGATATATATCAATATATATTGATATATTGATATATCTTGTTCACACCATTTGGTAAGGTTTTGTCAAATTGTTGTCCCACCATATATTTTATTCAAATATTAACACTTGTATTCTCCTAAAACACAGTGGGAATTGTTTTGGTCTTTTAACAACTAATGATGACAAAAAAAGTCTAAATTGTTTAGCATGGGCCAAACAACACCGACATTTCACTGTTTCACTAATGCAACCTGCATAAAACCTCCAGTCAAACATGGTGGTGGAAACATTCAGCTGCGGGGATGTATCTCCTATCCCAGAGTTGGTGACCTTGCACAGGATATATATAAACATTTTCTGAAGTATATGTGAAGAGTATTTTGGCAGTATTGATTAGATTAGATTCAACTTTATTGTCATTGCACAATAAAGTGTACAAGTACTCAGACAACAAAATGCAGTTTGGCATCTAAGCAGAAGTGCAAATAGTTGTAAAGTGCAGAGTATGTACATATATAGTATATAGTGTTAATATAAATATGAAAATAATTAGGACTATATTCCAATATTTACACCTATTCAAAACACATTACATCCTGTCATTAGACTGCTCACCTTTCCCATTTGTGAGTGTGATAATCCACAGGAGAGCGCAGAGTTTAAGACCTGCAGATGCTGCCATAATAATGATAATTATTATTAAAATGATGATAAGCAGAGTGCATCCACCTCTGGCACCGGCAGAGACAGGACTGGTGTGTGAGCTAGTTACCTGATGAGGAAATGGAAAATAACCAGATAGTGTGAGTGTACCATGTGACATGTGACACTGCCACAATGGAATACAGGTCAGTGTGATAGGTTTATGAAGACAAACCCTTGCAAGGTTGAACCTCACCATATGTTATCATGATGATTATTTTCATGTATCTACCTAAATTAACTATATTTGTATAGGGGTCAGCTTTCAAGGACCAAATGAATCACACTCAAGGTTATCCAGGTGAATACAGGTGCTGTCCCTTTAAGAAAGGTAAGCCTAGGTTTGAGAGGGAAGAAGAGAGCTCTATCTTCTGGGGCATTTCAGCCATTCATAATTTGAAATAAATAGTTGAATGAGTTCGTTGTGCGCGCATGTACTCCTCCCAGTGGGGAAAAGCAATAATGCTGATAGGACAATTATTTTTTCTCTGTATTGGTTGTGATGTATGATGAGCTCCGACTTTGGGTCACAGTTTACCCACCTTTTTATTTACCACTACATCAATGCATATACACATCCAGTTTTTGCATCCATTACATGCCTGGGGCCTCATTTCTAAAGGTTAACGGGGGCGACGTGTGTACGCATCTTTCACCGCAAACGCCGGGATTTATAAAGAAATTCTATAAGGTCAAAGGTGCGCATTTCTACGCATCCTTTCACCCATGCTTAGAGCTCACTGTTTTTCAAACAGCGACGCCCGATGGGGAGATCACAAAATAAAGCTCAGTCCTCTTAAAAACATGTTGTTAGAAGTGCTTTCACAGGGTTTGTGGTCTGAATTCACTTTTATTTGTTAAGTCACAACTTAAAACCTATTTTTATACAAAGGCATTCTCTTAACTCTTATTTTATTGATTATTTTACCGGGTCCAGCCAGGATGAAGTGACTGAGGGGACTGTTTAAAAATTGCGAGGGGCAATTTTTTTCATAAAATAAAATTCATTGATTTAACCATGCAATAGCCTCAGACAGGCTAAATAACAACAACATAAGGCTACTGGTTCAAAATCAAAGAACACATTTATTAATCAGAGACTCAGATAAGAACGAAGCACTGCAGAGGATTTATGAACGATACCGATTCTGTCAAAATCAGCAGGGGGAGTCTCTCTCTCTTTCAATAGAATTAAGGGCTGAAAGTTGTATTTACTCGAAAAGCAAGCAGGCTGAGAAACCGAACTAAGTGCTGTGTCTGTCTGTCTGTCGATCTCCTCCGCTCCGTTTCAGTACTATAGACGTCCTAGCATACACCTATGAAAATATTTTTATACATAAAGCTGAAACAGAGCGGCAAAAAATACAACTGGGGGGGCTAAGCGTATTTTACTCTCTCATATGTAGCTCCTTATGCTCATTGTTGTATAACTTTTAAACTGTTTTTAAATTGTTTTTATCATTTTGTTCATCAGTTTGCCTACCATTTTATTTTGTCTTCTAAAGCACTGCTTCCTAGTTTCAATAGTAGCTGATAACCAATGGGTTGCAGCGCCCCCTGGTGGCCAGTCTAACCAGTTTATATAGAAGAGTAATTAATCAGACAGGAAAGGAAAGGAAAGGAAAAAGGGGAGAAATATCTCAGAGGAGAATACTTCTTCTTTGTCTACTGCTACTACTACTAGAACAGTGGCTAACTGCTGATCGGCTAAACAGATAAAGGATCCTACTGTCCATTCAAAAGCACCAACATTTGTTTTATTTTTCTGTTTTTTAAATGGTGGGTATCTTATGACTGGTTGACCTGGTTATAGTTAAACGCCCCATCTACTGGATTCTCTCACATCGTCCTGCTCCGGTCGTCATCAGCACCGTCTTCATTCATGTCGGTATTTAAGGTGCTTGTTCCACTTAACGTCCGATTCAGAAGGGAGCACTCACTTGTTTCTACACTTTTCACTGTTGAACAAACAGTATAAACCCATGTTAGTTTTAAAATCTGTTAAGCCTGAATTGATTGATTACTGAATAGCTGAAGGGTTTCATTCCAAAACAAATGATAGCCATTTTGAAAAAAGGCTCTCAACTAAAAGTCATGGTCAATTCAACAGTTGAAAAAAATGCAGCTGATCCCACCCTCAACTTACATTTTAGTCATTTAGCTGGTGGTTTTATTCACAGCGACTGGATATTTGTATATTCTATATTTGCTTCTTTTCTACTTTTTTTTTTGGTATTTTCACCTTACCTAATATCTGATGAGAGGATTGGTACCAAAATCATCTCTGTGTCTTTGGTAGATAGCTCTGTCTGGTGCACATGCTAACGCTTGAGCATACAGTATGTTAAGTAATCATAGGCGATTAACATAATACAAAGTATGAAGATAGACATTTTAGTAATCCAAAATTGGTATTGGCTTTTACTCTATGGATTGAGATTGAGATTAATAACTTCTGAAAACAAAATCTCAATCTTCATCGTTAGTGGAGTCTGTTATGAATCAACAGTCTTAAGATAGCCAGTAAACACTCTAAGGGTGGATATCCATTTTGGATTGAAACTCTTCACTTTCAAAAAACAAAAACAACTTAAATCTGGAGTTCATCCATGAACTGTAACAAGAAATGCCAACAGCATCACAGGAAGTATCACAGCAACTACAGTAACAATATCGTGTTCATCTGTTGAGGAAAATCGAGCAGTGAAATTCTTGATGACCTTATTTAAATAGGAAGTAGCATTTACAATTAGTCCTCTTACTGTGTTCGTGTATACACCGATCAGCCACAACATTAAAACCACTGACAGGTGAATAACATTGATTATCTTGTTACAATGGCACCTGTCAAGGGGTGGGATATATTGGGAAGCAAGTGAACAGTCAGTTCTTGAAGTTGATGTGTTGGAAGCAGGAAAAATGGGCAAGCATAAGGATCTGAGCGACAAATTGTGATGGCTAGACGACTGGGTCAGAGCATCTCCAAAACGGCAGGTCTTGTGGGGTGTTCCTGGTATGCAGTGGTTAGTACCTACCAAAAGTGGTCCAAGGAAGGACAACCGGTGAACCGGCGACAGGGTCATGGGCGCCCAAGTCTCATTGAAGGCTAGCCCGTCTGGTCCGATCCCACAGAAGAGCTACTGTAGTACAAATTGCTGAAAAAGTTAATGCTGGCTATGATAGAAAGGTGTCAGAACACACAATGCATTGCAGCTCGCTGCGTATGGGGCTGCGTAGCCGCAGACCAGTCAGAGTGCCCATGCTGACCCCTGTCCACCGCTGAAAGCGCCTACAATGGGCACGTGA
>CABFOQ010024778.1:6550-18193 GCA_900660455.1 Gephyroberyx darwinii
TTCTTGCCTCTTATTATTCAGAGTCTATAGCCTAGTGCTAAGTGCAGGTGAAAAAAGCCATTAAGTCACTGGCTGTGTGTGTGAGAGTGTGATTGTGAGTGTGTGTGTGTGTGAGAGAGAGAGGTAGAGTGAGAGTGACATGAAGACAGATTGCTGCCCATTCTTGAACATGACATTCTAATCGGTGTGCACGTTAATTAAAGACTATTGAAATGTTTCTTGCCACGACACAGAGATGAAAGCTAAATTAATACAATGCATGCTATATACGTGCATGGAGGTGTGTGTGTGTGTGTGTGTGTTTGTGTGTGTGTATATGTGTACTTTGATGTGCCTTGCCACAAGGAACATCCTATAGGCTCTTCTTGCTTTCACATATGTTGCTCAAACCAGTATTCCCTGTTGGACCTAGCGCATTAGCGGCTGGAAAATAGCAGCAGTAGAAGGAGATTGAGGCGGAGGTATTTGTTCTGGAGGTATTCACCAGAACAAAAAGATATTTACAAAAAGAACATAGTACAAAAGAATAACTGGCCGGCAGCATCCAGGCACAACCACCCGCGGCCCCGTCTGGTGGGAACTGGCTGCCTTTTATACTCAGGTTCACCTGGCCACGCCCACTAATCTACGGGGGTACATCTGGTTCTGTGGTATGGCATGAAGTACTTTGCGTCACAATGACTAAATATTTACAAAAGACATCATGAAATAATTCCCATACATTACACCCTAAATTAATACACCACCTAAATCCCAATACACACATTCTTCCCCTTACGCCGTCTTACCACATGATCCCTCCCGGAACCATTAAATGTGCCCCGGGGACTCTTTTCGCCCAAACACCCTGGAGCAGACAGAGACAAGACGGGTAAGTAAACATATTACACACACTCTTAAAACACATAGTATTGCCCCTCAATAATATCATTGCACGTAAACATTATTACACTGTTAGCCGATAATTAAATCATAGAATATTTCAATCCCAACACTTTTTTTCTACAGGTGCTGTCAATCATCCACGCCGAGCAGTCGCCACGGCGTCTGCAAACACAACAACCATCCACACCATGCAGAACAACAAATATTAAATAAACACTGAGAGAAAAACACATATACTGAAATGACTCGATGATTCAGTGTTGGAGTATCCAGAGTCACATATTCATGGTTGGTTTGGTTTTTGTGTCTTCAGAGCACAGTTCCATAAAACTTTTGTACAAATCCGTAAAATGTATACGACGTCTCATGCAACTGTATTTATTCACTAGCAGGGGTTAAAGGTTATGGTTTAACAGGCCTGCAAGCAGCAACTGTCTGTCTCTTTGATATAAGGGAATCCTCTACATGGTCAAATAAATATAGCTGCCAGCTTACATCATTAATCGGTGCCCGGTTCTGTCGGGGCTGGATGCTCGCTTGCTAAGTTATCAGACCCAGCTAGGTTGATATCTGGTTTTGCTGGTCAAGAGGAATATTCAATGTGATTTACAGCTGATCAGTGTTATATTGTCCTTTCTTAAATTTAATTGGTCGGGCTTGATACCTTTTTATATTGTACCATGCAGAAATGCACATCACAAATGGCCTAGATAGGGCTATGGTGAGCACAGGATAGCCTAACAAAGACCCAAACAGCTTATCTAACATGCCAAGCTAATGGTTGGCATTAGCAACATGCTAATCGAAAAAATTATCTGACATTCTGTCTTTCCAAGGGCTCTTGCATGGACAGCCCATCAGCCAGGTTACGGAGGACATGCAGGATGGTGACTGACAGACCAGGGACACGGTGACAAACAAGCTCTATCCTCGGCAGCAGCTATTGATTTCAGCTCAGAGGTCTCTGCCTGATATGGCAGCAGTCAGGGTCGACCAGCCACCTGGGCTAAAGCTAGCGGGCTATTAGCCTGGAAAGGAAGATGCAGGAGAAGACAATATTATCGTCACGGCCAGTCAGAATCAGGGATATGATACGTGCACTGCAAGTTAATGATATCATGCCCACAAGACAGTACAGAAGGCACAGAGGAATCTCACTGTGTCATACCCCTAATCCTGACTGGCTGGGAGTGTGTGTGCGTGTGCGTGTGCGTGTGCGTGTGCGTGTGTAGGCGTGCATGCGTCCTCTGGCAGCTTCCTTCTAGTTGTTAAAGCAAACTCAGAACACTTTGAACTCTGAATGGAAATGTAATTGTGAGTTCCTTGATTTCAGCTACAGTTAAGAATCACGATGACAGAGCATTGATAATTACATGTTTACATCAGGAGAATACAGCTCGTATTCATCTGATTTGACATGGAAAGCTTAGAGTGTTGGAATTTGGCCTAGGAGTGTCTTCCCCATTACTAAGCTTGCTCTATTAACTTCACATGGTGCCATGTAGAATAACTGTATGTGGTTAACTAGTTGGCATGGATGTAATTTACTCTTTCTTTCCATCGCTCATGTTTGCATTTAATACAGTTTTCATCTAATGTGTGAGTTAAGTGCCAAGGGCCAGGGGGTAGAATTGAGTCATGAGTGTTTAAACGTGAAGGCTAGTTGGCCCTCTGTCCGATAAGGCCTCTTTCTTTTTTCCCGACCAATCAGGTACTTTACTCGGCTTGCTATAACTACCTCAGGATAGACACGGCGATAAAATCTACCTCAGCTAGCGTCAACAAATGCACTGTGGTTTGTTTAATGGGGTGTAAAAATGTGCAGTACACCGGTGTGGTGGTGATTTATACCCTGCAGAGAAACCCCGAACGTCAAACACCGAGGCGTTATTTTCGTGTTTTGGCGCTCGTCGGGAATGGGGCTTCGAAAAAGAAAATCACAAAAATATGATGTTTGCATGGATCCGTGACACTGCCGTCTCGCTCGATTTGGTTCTTGCTCGCGCCCCTAATGATTAATGTAATGGTGAGCGAGCTCCAATGTAAACATGGGGAGGCCAGGCAGTGCAGACGCACCAGTCGGGCCTGTTATGTCAATTAGCCTAACGTCTGTATCAGCCTCAGTCACGCCAGCCGTCTGCAGCCTGAAGGCGGTGGGGATTACAGGACTTGCGCCCCAACATTGGACGCTCAGTTTTTTCATGTTGTCTCGCGGAGCTCATTACAATGCCTTGTGTTTTTTAACATTCAGCCTCCTCATTACCTTCAGTTGTTCGGCACCGCTTTGATCTGTGGGAATGTATCATTACTGGTTTGTGCTGCTGCTGCTGCTGTGTATTTTCAATTAGGGATATGAGGGCTAAAAGTGTATCCGTATTCTTGATTAAGGCGGATAGGGTTTATACTCCCTCCACTCAAAGCCAGGCCAACTGGTCTTTCCTTTTTCTCACCTTGTTAGTGAGTGGGAGCCCGATACACAGCGTCTCCAGTGGATTTATGCCAGTGAGGAGTTTTTATATGCAGCCAGTTAGGGATGTGTTGTGTCTGAAACCCCAGAGAAATTCTGTTAAATAAACGCTCTTAGTTCAATGGGCAGTCGTGTGGACAGCACTCCTTTATAGTGACCACTGGGCTGATGAGATGCAATTGGATTGCATATCTGAAATACTGATGGTAGCGTTATTTTATAGAAGCTGTTTTTACTGTGCCTTGGAGCCTGGCCAGATGGGTATGTTGATGCACGGAGTTACAGTCGTCTGGACTGAAGTTATACGCCCTTGTTCAAAGCAGTGGGGGGGTCAGCTTTTTATGTACTTTAATGATGAACAGCTGAAAAAAGAGAAATAAAGTGAATCCCTATGCTCTTTGATATATAGGGTTGTTTGAGATGCACACGGTCCAATTTAATCAAAAGTGGTTGTATTTTACATTAAAAAGCTGACATGGATCGGCTGGTTTTTAAACAAATTAGATGCCGGGCTCATCTAAAACGTGTACTGGACAGGCTAGGAAATGTGCTTTACGCTGCTATAAGCATCTACTGCATGAATTAATGGGCCTTGAAAGTTTCCCTCCACAAGTAGATGAATTACTACTTAGGCATAGCTTTGTCATACCGACCACACAAGCTCTGGACAAACAAATAGAACGGAGAGTTGCTATTAAGTGAAGCTCCAACGTTGTAGTTGCCTTAACTCTCTTAATGGAAAAGCCGGCTGAGGAACGAATGCTGTCGACTTCATTCAGTTGTGTGAAATACACGTGTGTGTATTCTGTAAAATACTTAGAGTGTGTCTAGAAATATCATTGCGGTGTGCTTCTATGTGAAGACCATTTCTCACACGCTTTGATATGAGCGTGGCAAATTTTGTGAACCTAGCATTCCATTGATTGTGGTATATGACCTTTGGGTGGCACTGGGATGATGAGTCTTTGGGTCACCAAGGGTTAAGTGATCATTCTGTCCATATATGTTATTGCTCGTGGTCTCACACTTACTTTATTTCTGCCCCCTCTTCCTTTTGCCCCGCTAGGCTAATATTTTACCCCACCTTACGTTATGAGACACATCTCATAAGAGACAGAGCAGCACTCCCCACCCCCTCACACACACAAATACCCACATAAATATGTTGAAACACACGGGCGCCTACTCACCACATGCATTTCATAACCTCTGCCGTGTTTGACCTTCACCGTGACACAGTCCTTGGGCGTCTTGACTTACGCTCACTGTGAAAGCCTTTCTGTTTGTCAGGTTAATTAAATTGGTGGATGTTTCTTTCTTCTGGAAAAGCATATTGAGGTTTTTTTTTTTTCTGGCTTGTGTGTTTTAACCAATATGCACTCTTTCCTGTCATCTGGGGCTTTCACACTTTTTCTATGCCGTAGTCAGAGGGAGGAAGGTATTGATGGAGGGGGAACAGATTTCGGTGGGGGTCAGGGTGAGGGGGTGAAAGGGAGGGATGGTGGGAGGCAGGGAGGGAAATTGGAGGGGTCCAGCTGGTAATAGATTTTCCACAAGATGCCAGCATGACAACCTGCGATGCTGGAGAAAAGAGGGGATAAAAAATTGACAGAGGGAGAGAGAGAGAGAGAGTCCAGCAATACAGCCAGATTGTATACACCAACCCAGGAGAGATGGGAAATAAGTAGAGGCAAGCCTGGAAGGTTTTTATATGACGAGTTACAGTAGCAGCGCAGAGCAGGGCAGCGCCAGGGCCCCATGCTTTTACGATGGAGTCACAATTTCCTATGAGCCACTCCATTTTTCATTGGGACGGATTGCTACTGACAGTCCATCGGCTAGGCCAACATTTCGCAAAATGTAAAAGGTCCGGCGCAAATGAGGTCTGACCTTATCAATGGCTGGGGCCCATCCATCTAAAGGCAGACCCCTTGTCGCCCTGCGCAGCACAAGCTCACCTTCTGTCCCCCTCCCTTTACTTGAAAATGTCTCTTTCTGTGTTTGACTATGGCTCAGGCTCCATCCAGATGTTTGTTTGTCCCTCTGTCACATGTAATATCTCATACACCACTGATTGGGTTTTGGGGGGGGTTAAGGGATGATGCATCTCTACACTGTGATCCGGCATGTTCACAATGATCTCAAAGGAGGGGGGGGGCACTTCATCATTTGTTCTTTCATCCCTGTGTCGTGTGCAATATCTCAGACACCACTGATCCAAAAGGACTTTGACAAACGGATACCTCTCACCATTGCATTCTGGCATTTTCAAGATTACGCTCGTCGGCCAAAAGGGGGGCAAGCCCTACAATTACAAGCTCAAATGTTAATAACCAGTCAGTTAGGTACTTTTCAAAAGGCGCAGTTCAAACCACAGCTCCTCTTCGGTTGTTCCTGTCCAACAAAATAAAGAATCACAAAAAGAGTCAGCGATTGGCCCCAGAGGGGAACTGCATCATTCATGGGGGACGACATGTTTATTGTTGCTGTGTTTTATGTGCCTCTTTCCCTCTGTCTTTCCTTGCATTTCTCAATTTACTTTCCACCCTACCGTCCTTTTTCTATGTAACACTTTATCTAACCCTAACCCATATCCATCATGACTCGGCGTCAGTGCTGTCCTTCATCCCTCATCAGGGCCACGTTTACCAAACTTTATTTCATTACCCTTTTCCCTCTTTCTTTCCTTCCACCTCTCCGTCCACAAGTCCCTTAGGTTTGGCCTGTGTGATGCAGTTTGCTGCTACATCCATCATGTACGATCCGACTAGAGCGGTGTGGTGTATGTTTGCTCGTGTGTGTGTGTGTGTGTGTAAGTAAATGGTGCTCTGTGTTCTTGAAGAACTACACATGATTTGTGAGGGACTAACAACACTGGTATCCAGAGCCCTGTGTAGCTAGTAAACCATCCATGAGAGAGATTGCATTTTACTGCCACAAATACAGGGTTGTGATAGATACAGTAATGAGCCAAGTCTTTATAGACACAGTAAAATATCTCCAGAGTTCAAAGGATAAAGACAAAACAGGAAAGTCAGACTGAGGGTCAAATTTAATAGCCTCCAACCAGCTCCAGATTCCCATGCTACAGTGAAGTAATGAAGTTTACCTGTTTAGTTGCAGAAGGTCCAATTGCTTCTTAAATGAAAACTTTGATTACCTTGTTAAATTTTGAATGATACCCTCTTTACAACCGATAACGAGTGAGATGAGATGATGAGTATTTTGTTTTTTGTAATGAAATGAAATGTCTGTGAGGTCAAAGAGCCATCTGACTCACGACTACTTCAGCAGTCTGGTGGTGTTTTTCTGGCTTGTAAGTAATTGAACTTTTGTTTACTTAATCGTGGAGAGATTAAAGTGAGTAGTTAGTGAGTCATGAAAAAAAAAATACCTTCAAATTAAACAGACGGTCTTTTTTGTCATTTCACATCACGAGAGAAAAATGTACAAATGTACTTTTGGAGCTCAGAGTATAATTCAAATAAATATTTGAATAAAATAAATCCTGTGAAATCAAATTAGATTCGGGGTGAGTGTCAGGCTGCAAAGTAAGCCACATGTTTATCTCTGGATTAAGTAACGTCGCACACCGGTGCATTCAAAGTGAGTTAACTCTTGAGTAGAGCCCAAATCTAGCCAACCTTGCTGTGGAGCGGCTTGGCAGTGTTGACTCAAAACATGTAGAACTTCACCCTGGTGTAGTCGGCAGCTTAGTGAGAGGGCCAACTCAAGGCTAAGAATGAACGGTATGAAATGCATCATTGTGTTGTGTAGTGCAGAGATAGTTGGCCTTGGTCTGAGAACATGATTATGAGCGGGGCCAGAGTTAGGCCAAGGCTAAGAGCCCAGTGTTCACAAGCTTTGAGGATGCAAACAACCCCGGGTGAAGTGAGCTTGCACTATGCCCGTGTGTGTTGCAGTGCCAAGGCTGAGGCGTCGGTGGTATTACGTTATAGCAGCGACTGCACACTCTCCCCTCCCCAAGGAGAGCCAACCAACTCAGATCTGCACCAACTAGAGGAGACACTTTGGACAAGTTAAACAGTGATAAATCTGCACGTCAGTATGATTTAAACTACGGACGCTGTTTTCTGTCGATGTTCTGTCATATCGCCGCCCCCACAGGGCTCATATCGGCCGTCACGTGGCTCTTTAAGAAGCGAGCGGTGATGAAAGAGTGAGAGGGACGTATGACAGGCTTAACTCGGGGAAGAAAGGGAACAGGCTTTGATTAATTACGGTGGAGGTGATTGTGGAGGGAGATGCCGAGGGTGAACAGGTTCTCCAGTAGGTGTGTGTGTGCGGATGGTAGCGGTTGCGTACTTGTGTTTGTACGTGCGTGCGCGTGAACAGGTATCTACCGTGAGTGTATAAACAATATGTGCACACTATGTGGGAGAAGGCATAAACAGCAAGAATAAATATAGCTGGAGTCAAGCTTTGTGCTGCTTCTGCCAATTTTTTCAACAACCTCTAGCATGAAAGAAAAACATTTCCAGTAAAAAAAAAAAAAAAAAAAAAAGTACAGCAGGGTGGGTGTAGCTTGTGCCAAATTTCAGCATGTTGCAGGATGGCATAGAGAAGTTTCTCTGCTGCTTCCCGAGGCGCTTCAAGGCATGATGCTGCAAAATGCAAAAAGACCATGAGTGCTTTAAATTACTGTGACTGTGGTTTGATGAATGATTCAACATTACCTGAGTAAACTGCGGTGTATCAGTTCACCAAACTGCCTACGCCTGTGCAACACACTTCCAGATGGGTAGAAAACATCATTGTACAAAACAATCCAGCTCCCACTCCCATAGTGCAGCTAGCTGATGCGAGCCATTAGGGTACGCGCGGGCTAATTGGCCATTATGTTCTATTGAGCAGCCGTCCATCCACCATTGCCGACTGGTCCAGAGTACACATTACATCAGCAAAGCTTTTTTCTGGGCTTTAAGACTCACAAGAGTCAAGAGTAGTTCATGGGAGGGTGGGGGGTTTAAACCTAGAGAGCACAGTTAGAGCTATTCTTGTATTCGTTAGCAAGATTTATCTCTTTTCTAATGTTTAAAATGTTCAAATCAGCGCTATGTGCATTTGTTTGACTAGAGATGTTGTTAGTTGCATTGGAATGATGTGGTGGTTTATAAACAGTTGGAACAAGCTGAAAGAACACTTCCTGGTTTGGTTTTAGTGGTAGGTATGTGTGCGTCTAGTTTAGTACTTTTTAGTGGGTTAGGTAGGTCAGGTGTTTTCTCTCTTTCTTTCTCTCGTTCTTTCTTTCTCTCTTTCTCTTGTTCCTACAGACACACATACTCGGGGTGGTCTCTGAATCATTTATGTGTACGGACTCCTTGGCCTCTCCTATGTTTCTCCATAATAAATGAAGGCTTTCATCGGTGTGTACGTCAGGGCTTTAATCCCAGTTTGCTCGATCAATAACAGATTGTACATACTTGACACCTGACCTCCAAACTTTCTTATGTATTCAATGTTTATCTATTCATTCTTGTCTGCAGGGGGAAGAGGGAAGTGGAAAACCACTGGTGACTTTTATTTGGGATTTGGGAGTATTCAGTAAGGAAAACAAGGAGAGAGCTGAGCTGAGGGCTTCTCCCATTTGTTCACATTAAGGGAGATGGTGGTGAGGCAGCGCAGCGCTTTCCCACAGTTTTCTGCCACAGGTATCTTTCCTATCAGTAGTTAACAAGGAGTATTACTTTCTACTAACAAGTCTAGTAGGATGCTACCCTCCGTCGCTCCCCTGCATATACGTATGTATAGGGTGACGTGACGCCATGTTGGAGGTCCGCAGCTCTTGACAACGCCGGCTAAGAACAGATGGTTACATCTCTCAACGAACGGCTCGGCTGTCTCAACGGTACCGAGTAGACGTCGTTAATTCCTGTCATGGTTTTGGCCAGGGACTGATCATTTCCTCACTGATACATCTGACTGATTTTGTGTCAGCTTGTTATTTAACTAACCAACCTTAGTATCTGGTTATGTAATCAATGTTGTTAGCACAGCTGGTTTGCACAGCAGCTCGGTTCTGTTGTTTTGTACAGTTCTATTGCAGTTTATTGCGTAATACCTTTATCAACAATCTATTGTTATTTTACTGTTTCTATTCAGCTTTTCAAATTTGATAGATTATAATGCACTCTGTGGTGGAGTCGTAGCCCTGCTGGAGAACAGACTGCTTTGTCCCCAGCTCTTCTCTTCTCTGCCCTCACCATATTGGGATTATGCCCCCTCGCCTCGCGATTTTGTTTCTGCACCTGGCCCCTCTCCTCTCTCCCTGCTCTACAAATAAGAGACTAATTGCATCTTTTCTCACAAAATGGCCTGCTGAGATGAGAGAGAGAGAGGGAGGAAGTGTGTGTGTGTGCGCGCGTGTGTGTGTGTGTGTGTACATGAATTGATCACCTGCAGATAGAGGAAAGAACAGATGTATAAGATATAATCAGATCTCGTGCTGGAGAGGATAAATGTACCAAAAGAACATGGATGATGCGTAAATGGACAAGAGGAAGCCGCTCTTTCTCGGGTCGCATGTGATCGCTCTGTCTCTCGAACATTATCTGGTGTGAGAACAAGACAAATGGACAGGGTTTCCTTGAGTCACTGTAACTGACCCCCTACCTGGCCACTGCATGCAGCACCTCGCCATGGTCTACAGCCATATCTAGAAACTGACCAAGATGTCAGAGGTCAGGAACACTTCAGTCTCCGATTCTGTTGCATGAGTTGGATTTATTTTACTGACGTGTTAATGGTACATGCTTAAATTGTGTTTTTCGCCGCCATTTTTCAAGCTCACTGTGAAGTTGTTGTGATAAAATCATTTTGGGATATTATGATGCACTTTTGCTGTCACATGATATCTCACTGTCCTTGACTGCCTCGAGCTTTCTGTGTAAAATGTGTGTAAATACTATTAGCTGGTTGAAACCTTTTTTTGTTAACCTATCTATCTGTGTCTGAGTGTGAGAGGGAAAAGAGAATAGGGAAGGAGGAGGGACAGAAGGAAGTAAGATGGACTGGCAGACAGAGGGAGACAGAGGAGCAGAGGAGGAGGAGGAAACTTCTCTTCCACTGTGGAGTCTTTAGTGACAGACCTTTAAGAGGTTTGGCTTCTCTACGTCTTTCCCTCTCTCTTTCTCGCTCTGTCTTCACACCACGCCTCTCCCCCGATCGCTCTCTTCCTTCCTCTCCCTCTCTGCCTACCTCCTCTCTCCCTGAGGACATTCCAGGACATGCCTTCGTAGGCAGAGTTATTGCTGTTTCTGAAAAGTGTGGCACGGGGCAGATGTCTAAATGGTGGCCCATTGTCGGCAAGCAGGGGGGAATAGCGATGGATTACAGTTGGGGCCTTGCAGAAAACGTGAGCTGTGTTCACAATGCTGACTGGTTCCCAGGAGCAGGGCGGCAGTGGGAGATGCTAGCTATTGCTAATTGAGGCCTGGCTTGCTAACGTGAAATATTGTTTCACACCCTACCTATAAATCCTTCTCTGTTAGTCCGAGGTGCAAATGGAAACCGCCCCCTCACACACCATTCTCATGTATTTGACTGTGTAGGCCTACTGCCTCTCCTTCTTCTTTGTTATTTGGAGAGGGGGAGAGAGGGAGAGAGGAAGAGGGAGGGGGAGAGAGGGAGAGAGATCCAAAGGTGGATAAAGGTAGGGGTATTGGAGAAAGCAAGCACTAGAGGGCACTCTCATCCTCCCTACCCCTCTTAACTGCTCTCTCTCTCTCTCTCTCTCTCTCACGCGCACACACACACACACACACACACTCCTAGAGAACATGCTGAACATTCAAATATGAAAGTCAGAGTGAGATGTTCTCACAGCTACTAGGAGACAATCAATTTGAATTGTATTAATCAGTGCTTGCACTCAGGCCCTCTCCAGTTCACTATTCAATTACAACTGTTACATCTCAGCCCCTTCCCTCTCTCCCCTCCTCTGTCTCTCCTCCTCTCCCTTCCCCACACTCCTCTCCCTCTGACTCCCTCTACATCTCTGTCTCTCTCAATATAGCCGTGGCCCGGCCACTCTGTATATTAATATTTCTCTATTGTTTTTTCATCCAGCAGCATAGATGATAGGTTTTAACCTAATGAAAAGCACTTCTGTTGAGATTGAAAAGCTCCTTAAACACATCACAGCAAACCTCTCTCCTTATCTCTCCCTTCTTTCCCTTGCTCTCTTCTCTCATTTTCTCTCTTCCTGCCTCTTTTGCTTCCTTCCTCTTCCCTCCCTCTCCCCAACCTGTCTTCCTCCTTGACATTTATCC
>CABFOQ010024780.1:0-13578 GCA_900660455.1 Gephyroberyx darwinii
GCTCTATACCATACAATAAGATAAGGGTTGGTTTCTTTGCATTTATTCATTTAGGCCCAATGGCGACAACGAGATAAGAAACGTGAGGAATTCTGCTGTCACCACGGACCCAAGCTAGACTTTAACCACCATCTCAAATGACCTCAAGAAAAACTGCAGAAACTTTTGTAATGTAATCTAAGATGATCTAAAAAAAAAGAAAAAGCCCCACAAAATTATTCAACTGTTTGGTTGGGTTTTTTTTGTTTTTCTGACACCCTAGCATGAATGGAAACACTTAACAGCAGTGGGCATTTGTTACATGTTTAGAGCACTGGCGACAGTATATAATTGGATCATGTGTTTGATAGGGAAGGTTTGCTCTACTTGCATGACCCACAGTTTCAACAGTCACACTCATCAGCACATATCTTCACCTTTGCTGTCTGTTAGCACTCTGCATACTGTCGTCCTACTTATGCAGTAACTGTTCTCACTGTCCGTACCTGTTGTAGCTTACGGCGGCCCAAAATAAAAGTTGAGAAGATGGCCGCAGTCGTCCATCCCTGCGACCTGCTTTGTTTTGTGAAATCGGGACCTATAAATATGTTTCAGTTCAAAACAGTTTGATTTTTTGAATTTGGCCGCCTCCTGCATGTCACCATCCAAATGTTTGCTGTGTTTCCTTCAAGTAACAACAAGGGACGCTGACATATCTATTCGATAATCTGTCCTAAAATCTTTGAGGGCAATAAGCAAGTGAGCAATTATCAGATATTGCACTCGACTACAGAGACAACATAAATTCTTTTACGGAGCCTTCCGCGGTGCAGTCTCACTTTTAAAGTAATAGGCTCTCCTGGGAAGGCAGACTCGTAAGTTCCAGCTTCCAGAGCCATATAGCACTTAGCCATGAAGAGCTCAGTAACAGCTTCCATCAACACCTTCCATCGATTACAGTGTTTCGGCTAGTCCTGCATTGATGAGTGAGAGATCCCCGTTGTGTTGTTATCTGCAGACACGCTCACAAATATGCAGGCATACACACATAGGCACATGCACGCTTGCGAGGTGTAGTGTGCATGTGCCTATGAATAAATGGTGTTGAAAGCACAGAGCTATTCCACAGTAGTGTTTCCCTGCTAAAATGCATCGAGGCTCGGCAGTTGCATCACAAATCTCCTATGAACCACATCTGGCTCCATCATGGAGGTCCACTGGCTGTGGGCAATTAATGTCTAAATATATATAACAACCAGGCTATCTGAATAAGATAGCTGTGATGTGTCTGTAGATCCATTCAGTAGCGTTAAGTAAAAGTGAATAGTGTGGTCAGGTAGATTTGTTTCCAAATGTAGGTGTCTATCTTGTCTTTAGTCTCTACTCCAAAGCACTCTGACTCTGAGAAGAGTCAGTTAACCTGAACAAACCGTTGTTTTTTGGCTTTGTTAGCTAAACAATGCAACACTAGCAACTACGTTCATGTTTGCTTCTACACATAGACAAGACATTGTTGCTCAGCTGCTAGCTAACAAGATGACATTATCTGACATTATCTAAACACAGGGGGGAAAGACGGTCAAGTTGTACGTTCATCATGTTCAGCCACTTTTACCAAGAGCTGAGATGTCCACTATGGCTGCCAGAGGGTGTGTTACATCACCTGAAAGCCCTGTTTCAGTAGCATGATGTATTGGATGGCTAATACTTAGTATTGAATCATTTTTTTAAACTTTTGATTAATTTTGGATTGCTGCACACGCAGAATCCACCATGAGTTTGAGCTACCAATATTCTACATTTCATTTACTACCTGTCATTTATTACCTTGATGATTTACGACTTTAACAACCATTATTTCTGTGTAAAATCTCAGCGAGGTAAGCATTTGACAGGCGGCGCTGCACAGGAGGCGGCAAAGTTCAATGTCAGCTCAAACAAGAATTTTCACAATGTATTATTATGTCACGGCAAAAAATCCTATGAAAACAGTTTCAGAGAACTGTTTCGAACTGATATCAGAAAGATTTTTAGGTCCTTATTTCACAAGCCAAAGCAGGTAGCCGTCTCAACTTTCATTTTGACGCTATATTTACACAGGTTTCAACATTGGTGCGGAAACGTTTGCTGGGATGATACACGTGTCAATAATATCATTAAAAAAATCTTTTTTTCCTTTAAACATGTTAATCCAATAAGTAATCACTCTCACACTCTCACTAATCTATTTATTTTCAGAAATTACCTGTAGTATTACCTGTATTCATTTCCACACCATATGTCTCTCCCCAGCCTTGATAGAAACATTGTATATATCTAACAATATGGTGAGTACAGCAGGCTGTAATGGAGGCCAACATATTATAGGAAATACAAACGCGATAGACACTGTAAAGCCATCTTGCTCTTCCTCGCCAAGTCTGGCATCTTCAGTTTATTCATCCATTCAGAACAAGCTAAAGAAACACATCACACACACACTGACACGGTGAAAAGGTACCGTGCAGGGAAAGGATGCACCACTCAGACAGATTTTTCAAGGAGATTTGAGCGGTTGTCAATACAGAACACTGCATACCACCTGACCTTTCAAACTTTTATGTGTTATTCAGAAGCACTGAGTTGTTCGCGTGCACAAATGCCACTACTGTAATATGTTATGCACCCTAATGTGTGGACATGCTGTTTATTAGAGCACAGGAAAGTGTACAATACTTGCAACACGCTGTCACTGTTTTGCTTGGTGTTGCGCTACTGAATTAGTAATCGGGAAATAGGGTTTGACCGATATGGGTTTTTGAAGGCCGGTACCAATATATCTTTAAAATTGACCATTTTCATGACAGAAATTCAACAAATTGCGGGTGTTGTCCTGAGAACTTTATTTTTCGCAGGGTGCAAAAGCCTCTGAACCACCATGACACGCTAAAACCAATCAACTTCTTTTAGGGTTAGCAGCTCCTTAAGGCAGGGTGACCCACCACACCGATTCAATGGTAAGGGAAACATTGGGATGCATTACTGCCTTTAAATGAAGAATTAATTTAGAAAAAACTTTATTGAACAATTAAATAAAAATGATAAAACATGTAAAGAAAATGATGAAAAATCATGACGGAGGCGGACAACATTGACAGGCCGATATTTCATAAAAGGCCAATTTCGGCTTGATATATCAGATGTATCGGTCTAACCCTAAGGTGAAATTTAGTTATTGGTCACAATATATTGATTAAAAAAGGAATATGCACTTTAATATCCATCTCTATGCTAATTCAAATCGAGCTAATCTGTGAAAATCAAGCATATATTTTGTTTCATTGCTCCGGGCCCCCCCACCTCCCCTCCCCTATCACACAATTGAATACCACCAACTTTCACGATATGGGGTTGTTTTCTCACCATGATGCTGAAAGTGTCAACTTGAAAAATGTGGTGCTAAGCATCTCTTTGTTGTGTTTCACATGCTTGACAGCGCAGACCCTGCAATTTGCATTTTATAATTACTTCTGTTTTGTAACACTAGAAAGGAGCAAAAATAGCAGCTAGTCATTTATTTAATGGGACGAGCCATACACCCTCTTATACAATAGAGGAACTGTGAATAGTGTTTTTAATATCTAAATAGACATGTCGACGCCTTGTGTGTTTTGGAGATCATTGCATTTACTAATATCAGATTGTGATACGATGAGATGAGAGTATTGTCAGATGAAGTTATCCACTTGTTAAAAATTTTAATAAAATATTAATAAACATTTGATAAGTTTGCAAAATCTAGGCTTCTGTAGGCTTGTCATTTTGATTCATCCACCCAAGCCTGTAAAGACTTTTTATTATTTTCTTTTTCACCAGTGTGTTCCCTTTACATTCTTTCTCCATACCTTCCATCACCATTGCTACACGTTGCCCTTCTTTCATTTTAATGTTGGTAGACTCAAAGTACTTTTCAAGGACTTAATGTTGCTTTTAAATGATCTGAGCTGAAGACCAGATATAAATGTTCAGGCCTGGTCTTGAAATGAATGGCGTTTTCAGACCATTTCGATACCTGTCCGAATCTGATTTGCAAAGTAATTCTTACACGAATGAAAAAAACATCCATTCTGGACTCCAGCGTATTCCATTAGTCCCCATGCTTCAACGGAACATTTCTATATTGTCATCTCCACCCCAACCTGTCAGATTTCCATGATTACCATGGTTGTCCCCCTTCCTCCTTTTCCTCCTCCGCCTTCTGCTCCTCCTCCCCCCTCAGCTCCTCCTCTGCTTCCTCCTCCCAGTCCTCCTCCTCCCCCTCCTCCTCCTCTTGCTGCTCTTCCCTGTCTTCTTGCCTGCTGCTGAGGCTGCTGCTGACTAGCCTGGCCCTCGGAGTGCAGGGACCACCAGCTGTGTGTGAGGAACCCATCTCATCACCTGTGCACGTGCACACACACATGCACACGCACACACACACACACACACACACACACACACTTGCATGCATGGGCACACATATGTGCAGAGCGAGTAAGAGATGTCTGTATTCTAAGGAATCATTCTAAGGAGGTTTGTTTCAGCTGTATGGCAGATTTGAGTTTTAGTTCCACGAATATTTCTCAGAGCCCAAGCTGCTCCAGAGGCAGGAATGATCTCATTGGTTGAGATAAACCTCAATGGGCGGAGCAAAATAACTACCGCTTTTCTGGCTAAGTATTGTTAGACTGACGCCAAGGTAAAAAGACAAGGAGTAAGAGAGGAGCTAGCTAATATTATGAAGCGCTCTTGCTACTAACTGAAAAAATACAATCTATCCATACTAAGTTATCTAGGTTAGCTAGCTAGCCTAGCTGACCTTCAAGTTCAAACCTAGCCAAAACCAAGCCTATAGCTATATAGGTAAGCTAGTTAGCGAGACTGCTGACCTTCCAATTTCATTTCATCATTTATGTTTTGACCAGAGGCCATTCAAGTTAGCTAACTTGCACTCCAAAAACCTGTGGCTCTTTAGCTCTGCCCATTCAGGTTTAACTCAACCAATGACATTATTTCTGCTTCCAAAGCGGCACTGCCTCTGAGAAATGCTTGCAGAACTAAACTCCAATCTATAGTTGCATGTGTTCAAAAAACTTTGACAAAAAGAAACTAACAAGAAGTTGAACACTGATAGAGGCCAATTGGTGCAAAAAGGAATGGTATTTAATTACATAAGGTGCAAAAGTAACGAATGCAAAAACTAAAAAGTGCTCAAACAGAAAACGTTTCACTCAGTAGACCATCATCGGTTTCGGTGATGAATCAGAACGCTTGCTGTTTGTGCACTTTTCTTTTTTTGTTTTTGTACTTATTGTCACTTTTGTCTGTCCTTTTTTTTTGTTTCGCTTGGCCTCTTGTGGATTTCTTCTTTTTTTAATAAGTGAGCGAGTTCTGTTGGATTCTTTTTCACACACACATGTGCACACACAAAAAGTTGCATGTGTGTACACATACACACACTCACAGACACACTAAATTAGACATGGCTTTATCCACTAAGCGAAACGCAGACCCACACCAGGCGATGAGGACAACACAGAGGAAGCCCTCAGATTATTCAAACCCACAAAGCAGCCATTAATTTACCGCCCACCAGGGGTAAGAGAGAAGTGAGGATTACAGCGCAGCCATGCCCCATTCCATTTGTATCACAGCTTCATATCTGTTAATCTCCATTCCAGCTAAAATTTAGCCTACTAGTTCATTCTCACAGGTGAGGAACATCCAAAACCCAGTGGTGAAATGCAGCATTAAAGGATCATACATCAAACAGGATTGATAATATTCCTAAAATGTTGTCCATTCCAGAGTAATGTTTACCTACTAAAAATACATTCAGTGATGCATTTGATGGCTCAAACTTGGTATTGAATCTTTTTTTTTTTTTTTACTTTTGATTACTTGGATTGGATTATTGCACCTACAAAATCCGTCGATGGATCCATGAGATTGAACTACCAAGTATTCTCCATTTCATTTACTGCCTGTAATTTGTTGCCTTCATGATATAGGGCTTCATCAGCCGTTATTTCTGTGCAAAATGATGCTCGTGTCAATGATCTAGTGAACAAAACACACCTTTTTTCCCTTTTGAACGCTCAGAACATGTTTCTGAGTGAGGTTTATCACCTCCATTTTGCTTCCTTAAAGTGGGCAGCCCTTCCTCTGAGCTATCCTAAAGTGCTGTGCGGCAGTACAGCTGCAAGATTGCTGTGTGTCATAAAAACTCTGTAATCCAATGACCCTAAACAGCTGCCATCAATCCACCATGACACCAGCAGGCAGCCATGGTGGCAATGTGTCCCCTGAGTCAGAGGTAGAGTGGGCCCAGTATCCCCCAAAGCCCGGAGCTTTTTGGCTGCTACTGGCAAAACATTGCCATGCCATTTAATTTCACTGGAGAAAAAAAATCAATAGACGTGAAAGGGCTGTTTTTAGAAAGGCTCAGACAATCAGCAGGCATAACATAATAGATCTGTGAAAGATATAACTCTATTCTACTCTATTTACATATAAAAAAATGTAAAAATGTATTTGAATTATTGACAAAACTGCACTGAACTACAAATGCAATGAACAGTGCATTTTATGCCTGTACAAACATCCCAGCTTTTGAAACACTACACAAATAATAATCATGTATACAAACTACTCAACTTAAAGGTGCTATGTGTATAATTTTAAAACACCAATATATCATTGCCAGATTAATTGTGATACCTTGGTATAATTACTTTAAACAAATGAGACCACACTCAAGACGAGTGGTAGCCTCTATCTCACACAAGTGGTATTGTTAATGCTAGTGTTTCTCAAAATTAAGACTACATTTTCCATAAACCCCATTGCTTCCTGTCCCCCCTCCCTGTCATCTTTGGCTTTCCTGGAGAGGATAAACATGTTGTAAGTGATTTTTTTCAATAGCCTTTCACTCCTTCCACCATCTGCCGTTGCCAGAAAATCAAAAATCTTAAACTCTGTTTGCGCTGGAAGAACAGCGCCCTCTTCCCGTTTTGTGCCGAAAAGCAATCCAGAAGGTTTCCCTCCAAATCTGACCCGGTGGCACACAATGTAAAATGCCAAGTAGAGGCTGCAAAGCTTCTCAGTGGTCTCGTTTGTTTACAATCTACAGTTTACAGTTTATCCTAATGTCTCAAAATTAATGCGGTAACGATTTATAGATGTTTAAATCCTACACCTTTAAATCAGTGTCATTTTGCAATGCAAAATTGTTTCCAGTTCCATATAGTGACAGTGGCATTATTGGTATTGCTTGTAATAGTGTTGCAAGGCCAGTCCAGAAGATAAATCCTGAAGAGAGTGCTGGCTGTTAGGTAAGCATTGGAACAAGCCTCTGTATAACTATATGAGTATATAACACACTGTAAGACCTTACACTCAGTAACATTCACTGTCTTCTTCCTGTAAACATAATAATGATAAGTATTCACTGGGCTCCAGTGCTAAGGATTACTTTCAAATGCAAGTGAACAGTTTGTTCATCACAATTAACTTCTATTACCTCCCAGCAGACAAAAATATCCATGCAGGGAAATGTGTACTGTAGTTTCTCTAGGAGTAGGAGTGCTAGCCCCATTGTTGGCATTGTTCAACACAATATTTGCAGATGCCAAAGTCACTTGTGAGAAAAAAGACGAGAGAACATGAAGAAGCAGTTTAATTGGGCATGCAGCAGCACAGGATTTGAGTCAGACGAGATATAATACGCATCAATAAGTCATGCCGTTCTACGGGCCTTGCACCGGGGAAATCTACCATGGGGAAATTTGCTCGCTAGGATTGTCTGCGTGTATGCATGAGTGTGTTTGTATTTGTGCGTATAGTTGCATGTACTTTACATGTACTGTACGAGTGAATCTGTGCTTGTATGTTGTAGTCTTGCGCAGTTTGCATGTCTGTGTGCGTGCAGTGTGGCGCGCATGCGTTTTCCTGTCTGTGTGAGTATTGAGCCTTTCACTGAACCACAAACCACAGTTTTCCTTCTTACCCTCATCAATCCATTCTACCTAATTCATTGCTCCCAGATGATCCAAACCATCTCATTTGACCGCAATCAAAAGCATAAATGCACAGCAATGCCATTGTGTGGTAATGCCAGGTCACTGCTCAGTCAGTATTTGCGAACATAGAAGGTTTTTCCAAAGCTAGAAACCGGTGAGTCTCTAATAGTCTCTAATATTCTTCAAGAAACAAAACCTGGCGCTGCACCATTGTTGTTGAATTGGAGATTGAATTGGTATGAAATCTTTGTTTGCTTTAGGATCCAGGTGAGCTTTTTTTCGTGGTCATGCTAAAAGCTTTGAACCAGAAGTCACCCTCTGGGTACGGGCACTGTGTCCACACAGAAAATCTCAAATTCATCACCAGTGAAGAAGTTTGAGGGTTTCTCTCTTGATCAAAAGGCTTCATTCTGATGTTTCTAAGTTTTGGGGAGATAAAATGAACACTGTGCCTGACCGTAGATCATGGACATGGACATTCTTTTATAGGGTGGATTTTTCCTTTAATGGGTCGCACAGCATGTGAATACATTGAATCATTCTATTATGCAGTCATTCAATTTTGTATGTATTATGTATTCATGTTATTCATATCCAATCAGGCACTGTATCATGAAATTGTTTGATATGGTGTCCAGGTGTACAGCTATGCTAATGGTGGTATATAGTTAACGCTGCACTAGGCGAGATTTTTATGGAATAATTCAGCCGTGCCATCAGCCTAAATCACAAAGTGGGGCTGCAACAGAGAAGAGTCCCCCATCACCACTATTTGCCCAAACTAAATTCCAGCGTTGGGTATGGTCACTGGTGGGGAATCTTCGCCGTCCACAGGAAGTGACGAATCGAAAGGAGAGGAAAAATCCACCCTAAAACACTTGAACACTGTAGATGCGTGGCTAAGTTCATAGATAGCTTTGATTGAAAGCAACAAGTTCACAGCAAAAGGCATTCTGGGAAACTTAGGAAATCAATAACTGAAGTGGAAATCGACAAAGCAGGTTGAGGGAGAGTGAGTACAACGAAAAAGTAAATTACAGCATCACAAAATAACTCCTGGAGTCACCAACGTTAGATCTTGGTTTTCAAGCGTCACGGACCGTGTTGGTAAATGCGAGCGCGCTGTGAGCAGTTTCCTGATACAATATCTGCTACCAAAGTAAAGATATCTGAGTATTGAAGACCTCAAATTCAAACGGTTACCTCTGACTGCCATTTGAGACCACCGACACGCAAAGGTACCCAGTGCGTCTTTAATGGTTCCGAAAGTACAATGACATCTTGCAACATAGCATGATCGAACGCCATGGAACTACATGGAACTATGGATCTGAAATGCATAAAAATCCCTGCACACAGCCAGTGACCACACACTCACCACTGACATATCCCACGCTATGTTGAGTAATTCCTTGTTCGCCTGCCATTACACTTTACACTCTACTACACAGCCTATGGACCTTCAACATCCCTCAATTCAACTCCTTTCCCTGTATCCACCCATCCCTTGGCCAGCATCCCCTCTATTCCCCGCCTGCTGTACTGTATATTTCACTATTTGTCCCATGTGGCAGCTCTGAGCCTGAGCGGTGGGTGGATATGGGGGCAGGGGGTCAAAAGGAGGGCCACAGTGGTGAACTGGCATGT
Source organism: Gephyroberyx darwinii (assembly GCA_900660455.1). NCBI lineage: Eukaryota > Metazoa > Chordata > Actinopteri > Trachichthyiformes > Trachichthyidae > Gephyroberyx > Gephyroberyx darwinii. The sequence goes on from CABFOQ010024780.1 coordinate 9,663, forward strand.
TCTGCTGTCGATAACAGTTGGATCGGGGAGGCGATCTGAATCCGATTCTCTTTTCCTTTCTTTCCCCTCTACAGAGGTCCTTCTGCAGTGCCATGGTGGACGAGCTGCGGGTTTCCCTCAAGTGCCAACGCCGGCTCAAACACAAGCCCCAGCCGCCTGTCATGGTCAAAACAGAGGAAGTCATCAACATGCACACCTTCAATGACCGCAGACTGCCAGGGAAAGAGACTATGGCCTAAGTGGGACTCTCAAACACTTCTTTCTCTCTCCTGTGGTCTGGAGGCACGTAGAGACGCTGGGAAAAAGGGGAAGGGAGAAAGGGGTGGGTGGGTGGCTGGCTGGTTGCGGTAGTTGAGGGTTACGGGACGTTATTTAGAGGGTGGAGGTGGAGCAGAGCTGCTTGGATTATTGGCAAACTGTCATCGTTGTTTCTTAACAATTAGCTAGGGATAAGAGATTCAACAATATTTCCTGTGGAAATAACTTGAACCTGGGTGAAATTTCAGCGAGTTACCTCATTACTCTTACCACCTTGGCAAGGGGCAAAACAAAGTAGTGGCAGTATTTAGTCAAATAGAGACCAACCCAGAACTCGAGGTGAGAGAGTCTGAAATTGAGGTGGTCCTTTCAGTATGGGTGTCGAAGAAGACTTGGACCTATCACGCTCCTGCTCAACCAACCTTTTCACTGCACAGGGACCGCAAAGGTCGTTTGAGTAGGGCCAAGAGGCTGCACCTCAGTCACAGATTATGAATGAACGCTAAAAAGGGGGGTGGGGGTGGTGAGAAGAGTTTGCAAACGGATATACCTTGTTTATTTTCAAAAGTTGTGAATAGAAAGACCAGATGGGCTCCACCAAACCCTGTTCCAAAATCAAATCCAAAGCCCGGAACGCAACGGCGAGCTCGGCTGCTCCCAAAATGTACAGAGAGGCATTGCTTAGTCACATACGATGATGATCATAAAAAATGGATATACTGTATATCATCCATCAGGCAATAAGTGATTTCATTTATTTGTGTTTCAGAGTACTAACACTTTTAGTCGTTAATGTAAGGGGGGAGGGGTATTTTTTTAGAGGCAGATTATACAGTGAAAACATGCAGCATAAAGGAGAGAATACAGGGGGTAGGGGAAATATAGTGAGCTGCTGATGTCAGTGCATCAGCCAGCTGTGAAGTAGTCACACAAAGAGGATTTTATGGGCATACACACACCCTTAATGTCAATATGGAGAACCTTTTAGATGTGTTAAAAAGAACTGAAGCACTCGGCGTGGCTCGCTGAGCCTAAAGTCACAGCAATCACACAACACACGAACTCTATTTATTCCAAATATTTATTGTTTTATTTATGAATTTCTTTATTTATATCTTCCAAGGACTGGATTTTCACTGCAGCAGTAACCACAGCTCACTTTAACTCTGTATGGGAACACTTTTTTTTTTTTGTTCCATTTTCGTTTTGCTCATCTTCAAGTCTCCGGTTTCATTTTGTACTCCTGTGGCTTTTTATTTACACGACAAGCTCCACATTTACTTGTGCAAATGCAATTTCTATGAAAAAGTGTTTTTGTACGAAGAGAATCAAAAATTTTGTAATAATTTTTATCAACAACGGAATGCACCACGGGCGTCATCCATGGCAGAGGGTCGTACCGCAGGCCACGTGGTTTTGGTAGTTCAGGAGGCTTTCCTAGACACTAGGCAGACCAGACACTACACCCGAGGGTGCAGGGTGCACCCATCCTTCATGGACCAGACTCACACCAATTGAGAGGCAGAGCATTCTGGTAAAGCATTAGTGACATACGTTGTTTTGGAGAGGAAAAAAACAACTATTTTTATCATGTAAAGGAATCATATTTAAAGAAAGATATTTTTACTTCACATGAAAGAAGAGTAATGACAGTGCTGATTAGAGCAAATATAGCATACGCACACACACACAGGAAGGGAAGTAGGACTACTGATGATGCTTATCATTCTACCCCGATTACCGATAGACCGCTAGAACCCAGTGCTGAGAAGTCGTGTGTAAATGGTTTTCAAAAGGAAAAAGATGTATTTAAAAAAAAAAAAAAGAACACTTAACTAATTTTGAACATGTCGTGAAAACAAAACGGAGTGCACACAGTTTACCCTTTGAAGTTGATGCACAAGTTTAAAGAAAATTAAAAAAAAGTATTCACAATGTTGACCTCGTCTGCCTCTTCATTCGACATCGGTGCACTTTAACAGCTTGGATCAAACGCTGCAGAGAGCAAAGAGGGGCTGAGCGCAGTGGAAATCTGTTGGAGGAGCACAATTCATATTTTAGATATATAATATAAAAAAAACAAAAAAAAAACATTGAGATCACATTTCTTTGTCTCAGTAAGTTCTAGTGCCTTTATTTTGGCATACTCTGCATATGTTCTGCAATTCATATTTTTCATACTTTTCATTCTTAGATTTCTACTTTTACCCCAGTAAAAGCTATATACTGCACTGTTTTCGTGTTTCATTTTCACAGCAATAAAGAATAAAATCATCTAAATACATTCTAATATCATGTAATATGGTTAAAAGCATAGTATTTTCAGTACTGTCGCAAATTCACTCCAGAACTACCACAGTCAGCAGAGACTGGGACAATTTGACAAGGTCGCAGTGTAAACCAATCCCTGACCTCCATGCGGGGACTCCAGTCTAAGCTAGCCAATGACTCAGCAGAACAGCAGCCAATCAGATTAAAGTGCCTTCCTCCTCGCCCTGACCTCCTGAGGCAGTATGGAATCTGCAGAGAAGAAGCCGCGGGGGATGCAGCCAAAGATTACATTAAACACATTTGTACTTAGCTGTCTTTTGAAAGGGTTTTTGCCCTTATCTGCTAGACCTCTCCGTTTGGCCGTTATTTCATATATGTCCGACAGGAGTATGACCTGGCGTTACCGCTCCATCAGTGCGTACTTATGGCATTTGAAAGAGTTCAGATATTACTGAGAGAGCAGGACTGTTCCTTTAGTCAAGAGTAGACAGACATTGAATTTCATGTTGAAGTGGTAAACGTGGTAAACTGTGACGCCTTTTCCTTGGATTTTCTGTTGATGGAGTTTGAGTTTCTGTAGGTGCAGCTCTCTTCTCTGCCTCATTTAAAATTTCCAATGTTAGATGTTGATATTTCAGTGACAATAAATACATTCATGAATGAAATTAACTTGTACTTGTAGAGACACTGGTAGAGTGTTCATTTTCACACTCTGAGTTAAATTAACACTGACTTGCTGTGCAGCTTTTCTTCCATTTATTCCAAACTAATTGCTGCTGCTGGAAATGTAAATTACATCACTTCCTGTGCAACAGAATATTTTTTCCAGAAACACTTGACACCGGGTGTTTAAACAGCAAATGTAAAACCTTTCATAAACTGGCTATAGGTTGGAACACTATTGTGTTAAATCAATCAGTTATAGAGAGAATAAAAACAGCCTTTTATTTACATGAGAACGATGCAGATTATTTCTTTAACTGACAATGTAATCAAATGGTGTTTGATGTGTACAGCAGCTTCCACTATCACACAGCGTAAACCTGTGGGCAATTCCACCCTCCCGAGTGTGGCAAAAAATACACACCATAAAAAATAAATCAACAGCGGTTTCTGCTGCTCAACCCACACACAAAAAAGACAAATAAAATGTGCCGTTTGAGTCTACCCCAACCTTCCAAACACCGGCTCAACGGTGAGAAAACACACATAAGCACAAAACAACATTCTCATCTGCGCTCTGCATCCGTATTGTGTGGATCATTAGAATCTAGCCTGTGGTGTTTCTCTCTGTCTGTGTACGTGTCAGCCTCTCCATTATCACATCGCCATTTTCACACATAAGGTGCGCTCAGATGGGGCCTTAATCTTCACACGTCTTCCGGGG